>CALNHX010002179.1:0-189661 GCA_940337035.1 Agriotes lineatus
TAAAAACTGAGAAGCAAGAAAATGGAGATATATTTTAGGAGGACGAGATATATATCATTCGACTCAGCTTGAAGAGTAGATTCCAAAAATATATAGAAACCGGAAATCGGATTTCTTTTCCGAGGTCGACTTCCGGTCAATTTTTTTTTTCATCTCGTGTTAAATTCTTAATGTCCAATTATTGGCTCCCCTAATTATTTTAGAGCTAAAGTGAAAATACATTTTTTGTAGAGAAAAAAATACTGCATCTATTCATACTGTTGCTAACCATTTTTCATTTTCCATAACCGAAGGAATGCAAAAAATAAAACTAGCATTTTATTATTATTAACTGAGAAGCAAGAAAATGGAGATTAATTTTAAATGTTATCTATACGATCCACAAAAGTGAAACTTTGTCATTCTACGTGTAGTTAACCTACATGTTTTTTGTTGCGCGATGAGATAACATCGTCATACACTTGTAATTATTATTACTAATAATAAATTATTAATTATAATTACCACTGATGCAAGAATGCAGATCAAAATGACATATGCAGTGGCCTAACTTCAGATTTCGGGCCCCTCCGCAAAAATTAGCTGCGGGCCCCTTAATAAAATAATATAATATAAAATAATACATCTAATAAATAATAATTAGATTAGGCACTACAAAACAATGTTTTAACTAAGACGGGTAAAAATATAAAAACAAGATTTCAAGCTATGTGATAGCCGGCCTTAATGTTTGCAAAATGTTTAATAACCTCTTGCAATTCCATTTTATCAGCTATCTCCGATTCAGTGGGCAATAAAGAAAGGTTTTCCAATCTTTCCTAGTACATGCTGTAATGTTAAAAATGATAAGTACGGTCGCAAATTGCGATTAACAACTATTAAAAACTTTTCAAAACTACTGTTGCCTTTTGCGTGGACATCCCATTATTATAAAAATATAAATAGGAAGATTGTTTCCTGCTTGCGTTTATTGAATGAAAGAAAAAGAAAATTAGGGGGCTCTTTGGGCCCCCTGGTGCGCAGGCCCCCCCGCGGCCGCGGGGTCTGCGGGTACCAAGTTACGCCACTGGACATATGTAAAAAGTAGGGCATTTATTTAATACAAAATACATTGGAGGCAATTCACAAAATTATAAATTACAATTTGCCATTGTATCTGCAATTTCATTTATGGCAGCGGCCCTTATAAGTCTCTGTTTTTGTATTTAGATAGACTAACGTCCAACACAGTGGCGGTGCAAGAGCACCTTGGGCCCCTAAGCAAATATAAAAATGCCTCCCCCCCCCCCTTGTAAAAAGATTTATATTCTTAATGAATTGTATATTTATAATTATCGTATATTAAGTAAACGTTTTAAATAACGCCCTGTTATAACCAACAGAAATAGAGTAGTAAATGCCTACCATTTAACACATTTTATAAGTAACATATCTAACAAAATATCAATTAAAAATATAAAACTAAATAACATCTTCAAGTTGGTATAGGCACAAATACAAAGAAAACTGATGGATAAATATCTACCTAGGTAACACTAGTAAAATAGAATAATATTCAGGTAAAATCCTAAGAACCCACGTCAATATAGGTAACAAATACTTAGTATTTATTTGTATGATTACTACCTGTAATACGCCGTAAAAATATATTGATCAGAAATAAAAATGTATCTTTCTGGCCTTTTTGACAGCAAATTGTTCCACAAGATTTTTATGTCCATCGTAGACGATGCTTTTGCCCAATTAACAAAACCGAAGGGTCATGTAGCCTATCTTGGCTGGTAGAATTTCGTAAATAATGTTTTATTTTTTTCAACTTGCTAAATGATCTTTCTATTGTGGGTAATGTTACAGGTAGAGTCAAGAATAACACCAATGCAGTAATAATCTCGCCAAAATTGCTTTCGAGAATACTATATTTCTGTAGAAATAAACTTGTCAAATCTGGAACACTCTTTTAGTAAGGAGATAGCGTTTACAAACTTTTATTATTGAGTACATCAGAATAGTTTTTCTGAAGCAAATCACATCGAACCTGTTCAGCTTCTTGCATTCTTAAAACGTTTTTCGGTTCTCAAAATTCAAAAATGTTTGTTAGTTTTTCAACGCTCTCAAATCAAGGCTGATCACTGATGACGTGATGACTGATAACTGAGAGTGGAGACTGAGGTTGCAGTGCTATCAATCTACACCCAAATAAAGTAGAAGATTTCAAAATATTTAATAACCGAATACAGAATTTACCGAGCCCTCTAAGGGCCCGGGCCCATAAGCAACGCTTATTCCCGCTTATCCATATCACCGCCACTGGTCCAACAACACGGAAACCGTTCGCATTTTGTTCTAAAATGTCCATAGTGACGTAATTTATTAGTCCAGTTTTTAGACATTTTGTGGGACCGTCTACTTGATGTTTCGCATTTGTAACTTGAAATTGAAATGAAATTGTCAGTATTAATGTAACAAGTGCAGCAAGCTGCAGATTTAACGAGTTCGAAGGACGAGTTTAATGTGCCGCTAGGGTTTCACGATTGATATTCTCATTTAATAATCAAACACGTGTTATATTTCCAAGATAATATAATGAAGTACTAACAATACGTGCCGCAGGCCAAAATAAAATTATTATCGCTGTGGTAGCTTCGTAACCACGTGAACTTTCAATTTCAATTGGAGCAAAATGCGTCACGTGACGTATGAATTATATTATCACATTACTATCACGTCAGTATGCACAAAAATTGAAGCACTTGCAACTTTTGGATCGGTACAGCAATATAAGACTGGCGCCATAATTATTTTTAGTTTACACGTGCATATCATTGGGCCAATTAACTGGCGCAAGTACAAATAGAGTCTATGCCTGTGGAAACCAGGCTGTAAGTTGCATCGAGAAATGTAACTTTGCAAAAGATAAGAATACAGTGCAAATAAATTGTTTTCTTTATTCATACCGATATCGGAGGTTGGAAAAATAATCCCCCTAGTTAAATTATATTAGCGCTTATTTAATGAGATAATTATGTTGCATTCCAGATTTTAAATCATTTTCTTTCCAATACCTGCTACTTGTACAGTTGTATTTTATCTATGAAAATCTCCATGGTAAAGTAGCATTTTTATGATTAGGGTGGATAAAATGTTGCTTTATTCGCTAGTAAATAAAAGGGTCCATACCTATAATCCAGAGTAACTATCAAAATAAATACGTGTTACCAGGATTAACTAGTACGAAAACTGGTAATACGATTATTTAAAATTACAGCAGACCCTCGATTACGTGAACTAATTCAAACCAAGTGTGTTCACATTGTCGAAATGTTTACATTAGCGAGCGTGATTTTATTAATAAATACATAATTTAAAAAAACGTTTAATAACACAATACAAAAACAAAACATAAGACAAGATGCTATTTTATCCTGCATAAATTAGCGCCTACGTTCAACAATGACTAAAATGAAATGCAAACGCATCATAAACACTTATCCGGACTCTTGTGCCGCAGAGGGTAATCCCCTACATAAATCGGTGATTAGTCTGTGTTGCAGAGTGGAATTCCCTACATATATCTGCGACCAACCCTCGTCAAGAACTGTTTACGTTATCGAAATGTACAGGTTGTTTACGTTATCGGGCGTTCTGTTTAATCCTATAGTATGAATTTTGTGTTTACAGTAGCGCGATGTTTTCATTGTCCGGTGTTTACGTTATCGGGCGCTTGCTGTATTTATTCAATTTTAAAACTTATTTATATCTAAATCTAGTTACTGGAAAAAATGTATGTCACACGTAAATAAAGAGATTTTATCCATTGGAGAAAATTTTCACAATCGGCTTTGCCTCATGAGGTCATGTGCCTTCCTTATGGATAAAATTCTTCATTATTCATTTCTACCATACAAAACTACTAATGCTATTTAAAGAATATTCACTTACTTTAATATGCAATTTGGAAACGGCTTTTCAATATATAAAATTGGCTGCGTAATAAAGCACACAAAACACATTTTAATTTTTCACACACAAAAACAAACGCGGACACATTCAAATTCACTAAAACCACCGAAAACACGTCTACAAACGAATTCCACAACGGCACGACAACGACTAGCTGAAACGATGGCACCTGGCGCGGCTACCCTTCCCCTCAAGAAATTCCCACCAATGGCAAAAGTTTCGTCGTTCCGTCTAGACGAGAACCGGCAAATTTCCGCGTATTGGTTCTTCATTGCAGACAGGTGACAGCGGGCATTTTATACCTAATTTTACATGGCGATTTTCTTGGTAAACCATAAACAAATGCTACACTTGAACATTATCTATTACAACTGGGATGTTATAGGTTATAGTTGCACTTCGAAAAAAGCAATTCTGGAATCAAACGGCGGTGATGCACTTTTTGGGCGGTTTAAAATCAAAACGAAAGAAAAATTAAGGGACTTTTATTTAGCAAACGAATAGAATAATCACTTGCCCGAGTTCATTTGAAATACTGGTGTAAGACGGTTGTAATTACGAGCGCTCAGTGAATAGTTATTATTTTAAAAACAAGTGCACGAGTGTTCTCACCGGGACAGATGCCCCAGGTCAGCAAAAACATGGTATCTCTAAAATGACAAATCCTGAAAGTTTTATCCCTGACCTACAGACTCTTACCTTCAGGGCCATAACCAGGTATAGGCCGAGTAGGCCCCAGCCTACAGGCGCAAGCAACAAGGGCACCAAAATTGCACTGAAAAAAAGAATTTCCTTCCTACTAATAAAAGACAAATAAACAAGTGGACCATTTTATAAACAAATTCGTAATAATAATAATGCTAATTATAATATTGCGAATTGCACCCAATATGGTCAATACATTACATTGGCTTGTACAATTTGCAAAGGGAATGTTATATGCATGTATAATACATATGTGGTTATATGTCTACCAGATTGTAATGAGATTTGTTTTATAATTCCCATCTATATCAATAATAACATTAGAATTATTAGCTTTTCAGCCCACCGCATAGGTAGCCTTATTCTTTGCATTATTATTAAAATTTAATGTAATGCAGCAGTGACCACAAACTAACTTAAATTTTACACAACTTTTGGAGCGGGTTCACTGATTGCACATACAGGGAGAACAAAAGACCATGAAATACATGACGAACGTCCACACTGCACTTTATAAAACTACATTTGAACTAAAATTAACTGTATTATTAGTTCATGTGATTTTAAAAGTCTAATAATCAACAAAAATATGCAAACATATGTAATTTAAACCAAATATATATGTATACATTAAATTGATAGGCAACATTAAAATAACGTGTGGATAAGTTAAACAAGATGTTGAAATGAATTTTAAACAAAAAAAAATTACAGTTTTATGACAACAAAAAGCATACTACAAATAAGGCAAGTTTTATTGTTTTCAATGGCCCCCGCGATCAAGTTTATTTTTGATCTCCCTGTATCACATATATATTCACTGCTTTGGGCTCATCACTGGTCCAGTGGCCAATTGCATTAATCAGCAGAACACCACAGGCCGATTTTGAGAGCTTACTTGTTCCACTGCTATAGCATTTTAGCATCAGTTGCCCGCTAGAATTTGTCCAGACACTCAGTGCCGTCTTTTATATGATTAAGGCCCCGGGCCCAAGGTAATGAAGGGGCCCTTCTAGAAAGGAAGTAACTCAATACAATACAATATATATTTTTATCTACGACCACTACTAAAAGTAGGCCTTTTAACGCTAGCTTGTTTCACTAAAAGTGACGTTTTATAGTTTAGCGTGGTTATAGAAATCAGCTGTTTACTTTTAACCCATGTGCTAAAAGTGAAGTGAGGTTACAAAACTACAATTTCGAACTGGAAGTGAAGTTGTAAAGTTATTCTAGTTACTTCTTGCTTAACAGGTAAAGTGTTTTTGAAATAATTAACGCGTTATGTAATAAATACAGTCAGACGTGGAGTATTAATAATTACATTCTGTAACTGACCTTGCAGTACTGGCTTCGCAAACATTCGCCCGCGCGGCATGGGCTACTGTTTATTATGACATAAATTAGAAGTGTCGTAGATGCAAACCTTTGTTAAATCGATATTATGGATTAATAACGGTAAAATTAAGGTCGTAGATAAAATATTGTATGCAACGCATGCTAAAAGTAGTTTATGCACGAGACATGTTATGAAACTCAGCCTTCGGCTTCGTTTCATGATTTTCATGTCTCGCGCATAAACGTTGACTTTTAGCACTTGTTGCATAAATAGCTATTAATATACCTGCTTTTATTTTTATACAACTATGTACTGAAACGAAATTAAAATTCTAATAAAATGTATATAAACACAATAGAACATAAGAATCCTAAAAATTAAGAAATATGTCATAATTATTGCTACACAATAATAAAAGATTTTTTTCTCGATTTGGTATGGGCAAAGTCCTGTATTATATCTTCAAAATTTAAATTCAACAATATGTCGCTTTCTATGCACATTAATGATAAAAGAGTTTAGCCTCTCTTGTAGCACAGTACTGCAAAGTTCGTTTTTTATCCTGCTTAACTTCGAAAATGAACGTTCTCCACTGCAATTAGTGATCATTGATGAATAATGACATGCAAATTCTAAGTGATAACGCAACGTTAGAAAATGTTTCTTCTAATTTATCAGTTCTTAAAATGTTAAACAGTAGCGAGTTATCAATTTGTTTAGTTTTATATACATCGTTAGTTCCTAAATACAGCGCTAAATGAATACATTCCGTTTCTAATTCTTCTCCATTTATAGCAAGGTGATAATATTCAGCAAACTTTTTACAGCTATCGTGCAACACATTTGGACTAATGGTTCTTAGTTGATAAACAGCCACACCGATTGTTTACTTTGATATATGCAGCAGATCTCTGCTGTAGTTAAGTTATCGATGAGTCGATAATTGGGATAAACACTTCCACTTTAAATTTATCAAATGAATACACAACTTTAATATTTATTTTTTTACAAAATATTTAATGAATTACAGAATTATTAGTTGATCAATGCGCCTGTCGGGGGCCCCAAAAAATTGGGGTCCCGAGCCCGGGCCCGCCTGGCCCGTGCCTAAAGACTGCACTGCAGACACTTACGGTATGCGACCCTACACGGTGGCAGCGTTTATTAAAAAAGGAATTATTAAAATCGGCCTGATGCAAGGATTCGTACTAGGTGCCGATAGAAGAAGCTACAAGACGATGTGGCAGTGTGGCTGTGAGTACAGAACCGTATTCTACATTCGTATAAAATAAATAAATCATCTTTATTAAATAAGAACAACAGAGTTGCAACAACGTTATAACAAAAATCAGAATTCTTATTTAAAAGGTAAGGGTATCGGACAATCCGGTTTACAACCCTACCCAAACCCAATGATGTATAATATATAAAATAAACATCAAAATTAAACAATTAAAGTATTATACATAGTAAAGAAGTGTAAAAAGTTTATGAACACTGGATTGACAATAGATCATTTTTTAACTTATTTTTTAATGTGTTGACATTTGTTGAGTTTTTAAACAGATCTAAATAACAGTTAAGTATACAGCTTGCTACATACGCATAACAGCACTTAAATCTAGAAGTGTTGTGAGAAGGTATACAATACTGATCTACATGTCATAGGCTTCTAGTGTGCACCTGGTGACGTGTTTTTAACAGAGTAAACAAATAAGTGGGGGTGACAAAGTTTACAATGTTATACAACGCAGATGCATATAATACATAAAATCGGTGTTCTATTTTTAAATAGCGCAAGTTGTTATAATAGGGAGTGATATGTACTCTATTACTAATATATTAAGAGAGACGTAGGCAAGAGTTTTGTAAAACTTGTAGTTTATGCTTACATTTTACTGTTAAAAATGGATAGTATACATTACAGCAGTAATCTATATTACTTAAAATAATGCTATTAACTAAGTTCCATTTAACTTTAGCTGGTAGTATACTTTTAAACTTATACAAATAGGAAAATTTAGCATAGCACAGGCCGCATGTTTGATTAACATGCGCTTCAAATGATAAATTGCAGTCGAGCACTACACCCAGATTTTTAATTTTATTTTTCATCGGGATCACATTTTCACCAATCACTATATTTTTAGAACGCAAAGAAAGAGCTATTTTACACATTGATTTTGTACCACAACACATTGCTTCTGATTTCGTGGGATTAAGAGTAAGTCCGTTTTTCTTCGACCAAGTAGAGATACGTTCTAAATTGTGGTTAATGTAATCAATTGATTGATTAATATGATCCGGGTCTGAGGAAAGATAAAGTTGTGTGTCGTCCGCATAAAGATGGAGATTAAGATTTGCTGTGATGTGAGATGTTAAATCAGAGGTAAATATGCAAAACAAAAAAGGGCCAAGGATACTCCCTTGTGGTACACCACGGGACACAATTACTTCATTGGATACGTTGTTACCCATTTTCACACATTGTTTACGATTTGTTAGGTAATTGAAGAACCACAGGAGAACTATTTCACTGCAACAATAATACTTAAGCTTTGCCAATAATAGTGGGTGATTGATGCAATCAAATGCTTTACTGTAATCCAACAGAACAATTAAGGACATTTTCCCGGCATCCATAGCTTGAGTTAAGTCATTGGTAATTTTTAGTAGTGCTGTTGAGGTGCTGTGTTTATTTCTGAATCCCGACTGTGTAGTAGGTAGTATGTTAAAATTTTCAACGTGTGATAAAAGTTGTTTTGAAACAATGGTCTCAATCACTTTGGAGAATGTTGGGAGGATACTTATTGGCCTAAGCTGATTCAAAGCAGTGGCTTTAGGTACTTTTGCTAGTGGACGAATGTGGGAGGTTTTCCATATCATTGGATAATGTCCTGTTGTTAGGCTCAAGTTGATTATGTCCGTCAGTTGTTGTACACAATACGGTAGTATTACGTTGATCATTTTAAGGTTTAAGTTATCGGGTCCCGTTGCATTGGATTTCAATTTCGTAACAATATCTTCAACTTCTTTGCAACTAACCGTACTGAAAATTAAGTCCCTGTCAATTCCAGGTTTATAGTTATTCATATAAAAGGATAACACGTTCTCATCAATTTCATTCGCATTCGCTACATTGGCAAAATAATCGTTCATAGAATTTACATCTATCGCATTCCTTGGTTTTTTGTGTATATTCCAATATTCAAAAAGTTTCCAGGTTTTGTTTGGGTTATTTTTGTTTCTGATTAATTGCTGATTTATGAAGGCTTTCTTTTCTTCCCTTATCGCAAATGAGAGATAATTGCTTAGATCTTTATAGTACTTTCTATGTTCAACTTTCTTTGTTAATTTAAACCTCTCATAAGCTTTATTTTTTAGTACGATTATTTGTTTAATAGTGTCGGTGATATATGGCTTAAAAAGTTTATTGCGAGTGTATATTGTCTTCAAAGGAGCATGTATATCAAAAAGAATTGTAATTATACTGTTGAGATAATTGATTTTATCATCAATATTTTCAATTTGGTTAACATGATGCCAGTCCATACGCATTGCATCAAATGTAAAGTCGTTCAGGTTAAAGTGACTAAAATCCCTGATCTGAAGTTTAGTTGGTTCGGGTTTTGGTGTAGTGAAATTAAAATAGCAGAAGGTTAATCGATGGTCAGAAATGTTTTCGACGTCCAAGACCCCATAGCGTATAGGTGTAGTAGCCTTGTTTATACATATGACATCTAAAAGTGTATGCGTGGTTGCTGTAATTCTAGTAGGTTCTGTTATAATTTGATGCATATTAAAAGTATCGAGTATTTTAGTAAAATAGTGCAAGTTATTTTTACTTGATAAAAAGTCGATGTTTGTGTCTCCAACAAGTAAGATTTGATCAACTTCTAGCGATAGATGGGCGAGTGCTGATTCAAGTTCATCTAGGTAACTGTTTGGTGTATTTGGGGGTTTGTACACTACACCCATACCCACTTTTTGCTTATTAACATTGATAGTTATCCATAATTGTTCTAAGTTTTTACTATTTAAAAAGTCAAGCTTAACTTCTTTCCATTTAATGTTAGATTTAATGTAAAAGCATAAACCGCCACCTCTTGTAGCTCTATCTGCTCTGACTAAATCATAATTAGGTAGCTGTATAAATGACGACGGAAAGTTTGCATTTAACCAAGTTTCGGTTATCGCAATAATATCAAACTCTTTCTCAAGAGCTAAATCAGTGAAATAATGAAAAGATGAATTCAAGGAACGAACATTTAAGTGACTTATGAAAAAATTAGCAAAATATTTCTTGCTTGTATGTTACTAGGTATAATAATATACAATTATTTGTTCATATTGCATTATTTTAACATATTGACATGTATTTACTAGCTTTTGAGCGCACCACATAGGTGGTTTTATTTCAATTAAAATAATTTTTACATTTTTAAAATTGACTTGTGCATAAAAAAATCACAAAATAAAATGTTTGCAATTTCTTTAATATAGAAAGCGCGCTGTAAGAAAAATAACTTTCGCTGCATCGAATTATGTCTTCAAAATATCTACAAAATAGGTAAAAATACCTTAGTGCTGCTAATTATACTGAAATACTTAGCAATGCAAATTACATGAATTTGGAAATTAAGAAAAACATTGCAGCCAGTGGGATTCGAACTCGCGTTTACTGATAAATGAATATGCTTATCGTTGCGTTATAAATGACACAGTGGCCTTGCGATGTTTGGCGAAATGCGCCCGATCGGTGCCGATGAAATGGTGACGCAGAGACGCAGGTACTATTGCCATCATTCAAGGTGCACGGTTTTCTTTACTAAGGTAATTTCTTAATTTTTTCCGTACATTATAACTGGTTATTGTCAGTGGCGTTCTTTTTTTTCAAATCGTTTAAAAATAAAGTGATGACGGTGACCTTTAAAAAAAGTGAGACGTTTATGATTAAAAGGCAAAGTTACAACAACAAAAAATTGCGCCCACCTTTGGATGATCGTAATGGTACTACACTACATGTCATACCTCTAAATATAGACAATTTACATGGCGTATCACGGTTATGCATATTCCTGCTCAATATTTTTATCGAAAAAAGTTTTAGTGGTACTAAATTAAAGAGAATAATTTTTCGCGTCGTTTAGTATTAAAAATTTATTGGATAATGCTAATTGATTAATGAAATATGAGTGGCCGCGCTTGTTAAAAAACAAAAGCTATCTGTTGACAACACAGATAATTGTGTCGCTTTAAAAATGGATGCAATTTACGCTAACCAGGAAAGGGTGTTTATTATTAAAACTTTTTATGCTGGCAATAGTTTACGCAGAGTTAGGAACTTATTCTCGATACAATTTCAAGATAGCCCCATTCCAACAATTGCGGCAATACAAACTTATGTGCAGAGATTCGAAATGATGGGAAGTGTAGCAGGTACAGAAAGCAAAGGTAAATAATTAAGTTCATACAGTGTATGTGTTCATCGATACTATTTAAATGTATAATACTGTAGGTAATCGAGAAAGTCGAAATGATGATTTAGAGCAGGGGTCGGCAACCTTTTTCGGACGGCGGGCCATTTTCAAAATAAATTTTTTTATGCGGGCCGCACATTCAAATGTAACTTAAATAGTGCTTTTATATAACATACGAGTATAAATATTATTAAAAATAAATATAGAAAAAATTTATTTTTTATTGACATGCTATAATAACAACAATGTTAGAGAACAAAAATTTTACAATTCTTAAAAGGGAAAAAAAAGAAAATACAATTCCAATTAAATATGTATAAATATGTAAATATAAAATATATAAATATAAAAAATATAAAATATTGTAGTGAAACGTCATACGGCTGTCAACATGAACGCACATATGAACATACTGTAGCAAACTGGCGAAATGAAAGAATTAGTGATGGCCTATCCGAAATGAATAATCGAAAAGTTTTCGATTGTTCAAAAAATCGGAAGGTTCCTATTATTTCGGAACTTTTCGGAATTCGATTATTTTACTGTTCGGTGCACAAAATTCGGAACTTTCGGAATTCGATTGTTTTACTATTCGGTACACAAAATGAGAAAACGAAATTCCAATTTGAACTGAACGGAATACGGAATGTTGTATTGACTCACTTGACTGCTATATGCTGGTTGGCGAATGTCGACGGGTCGCGCCGGGTGCGCACGTGTATGATACGTGAATGGCACTAATGGCAGTGGTATTTCGTAGATTAATTATTAGATAGTACAACTACAGACTTCAAATTCAAGTATTGTTTTATACTATCTATTATGTACTTTATGTGCTATTAAACTTTAAAATATCACTACCATTTTCCGAAAGTCTATTAACGCAACTACTGTAATAATTTGAAAAAAATATTTTATTTCCTCATATCCCACTGTGCGACTCAAACTCATAAATTGTTTTTTAGGATACTGCATTGCTAACTAGCGTCTACATAGTTACAAACGAGTCCGGTAGATAAAATTTACCGCCCTAGACCAGTAGTAATAGATTATGCCGATTATGCCCATCACTAGAAAGAATGCTACACTTGCTAAGCGAGACGTCGTATTCGCTGGGGAGTGGGGATTAAACTTTCGCAGTAAAATAGGTTTCCCACTATGCTTCTGTTTGTCGCGCATTTTTGTCATCGGCCACATTTCGGCACGCTTACGCTCTAAGTTTGTTGATTTTTCCTAAAGTTATATTGGTGCTTTGGCGGGCCACGCAAAAAGTTGCAAAGGGCCGCAGGTTGCCGACCCCTGATTTAGAGGAAAGGGTTCTGGCATAAATCCAAACCTAAGTGCAAGAACAGTAGCTCGTGAGTGCAATGTTTATCATGGATCGGTATTAAAAATACTTCAGAAGCATAAAAAGTTTTAATAATGAACACCTTTTCCTCGTTAGCGTAAATTGCATCCATTTTAAGAGACACAATTATCTGAGTTGTCAACAGACAGCTTTTGTTTTTTAACAAGCGCGGCCACTCATATTTGGGAAGCGCGGCCTCCCATATTTGCGAATATCTAAATTTTAAAATTAATATTTTTATGCAGAATTAGCATTATCCAATAAATTGTTAATATTAAACGACGCCGAAAATTATTCTCTTTAATTTAGTATCTACCACTAACATTTTTGTCCATAAAAATGGTGAGCAGGAATATGCATAATCGTAAGAAGTCATGTAAATTGCCTATGTTCAGAGGTATAACCAACCACCCGGTATAGTCTGTTTCATCTTTATTTGGACCATGATGTGCCATGGAAAATCAGCTGATTTCACCAGGTATAATTTTGAAATAATCGAATTTATTGTCAAATACCATGATTATAGGTTAAACTAAAAGTTTAACGAGTAAATATGTTGCCAAGTTTTCGAAAACGTTGATAGCAAATTTTGGGATACCAGCTATTAGATCTAGCCCATCAAACAATAGATTTTATCATTGTGATTTTGCAATATTAATAGCACATTAATCAAAATGCCCAAACTTGTAAGCAGAAAACAGAAAGTATCTATTAAAAACTGTTGTAACTATTTGAAAGCGGCAAATCGAAATGTAACATCAGCTATAATATATCGGCTCCGGGATAGTTATCCATTTAGATTATACAGGTAAATTGGAAATATAAATGAAATTTACTTTTTAGGTATCTAGAACTACCATATACGATATACTTAAGAATCAAGACGACTCAGTAGGAACTACAGAGGTAGGTAAATGTAAAAAGTCTGAATATTGGGACTTTGGAATTAAAGAAGACTTACAGCGATATGACTAAACGATACGGCATTGATAAGATCTTGAGAGAAAGTGGCCATGAGGTTCTTAGATTACCTCCCTTACCATTGACAGTATAATCCAATTGAAATGGCATGGGGGTTTTGTAAAAACTATTACAACAGGCATATAAAGTCGTGTCCATCTTCTAAAGATAAGGTAGCTCGAGGCGTTCTCAAACTGTAACTAAAACGTGACTAAATTACTGCAGACATACTGACTAACTTATACGTACATACTGAATAAAAATAAAGATCAAAATACTCGTCCTGTTACTGCTTCTTCTTAAATATTCAAAGTTGATTTGGCATCATTGTTTTCTTCTGTCATAGGAATTTATAACCTAAAATACTTCAAATTTAAATATTATTACACCTGCTGAATCATGTTACAAATGCTTAACCAACTTTAGTCCAAATAAAGATGAAACAGACTAGAGGGATTTGTAAAATGTTTTACTGACTACATAACAATATGTACTTTCTTAATTCTAATTGTGTTTTTTAATTTTGTTTTCTGTTCCTATTTTATTTGGGTTGTATGTTGTTATTTTAACATTAATTGTTTATTTTTAAAACTTTTTAATTAAAAATATTAGATTTATTTTTGAATATCTATTTGTTTGTTTTTAATACAGCACATCATATATCCGGAGATAAATGTATAGAAGTCATACACTAACAGTATTTTTTGTCACATATATCGTTAGTGTACTGAGGGGCGCAAAAATGTTGGCTTGTATACAATACAAGTTTGCTTAGTTACGGCCCTGCCTATCTTGAACCCAAGAACTCAATAAAAGAACCCAACGAACATTCTCTTCTGTTGCCAAATCCCGTCACGCGATGTTTCCTAAAAACGGCCAAGCCATGGTAATAGACACGATTGCGGGGCTACCTCAAAAATGAACACATAAAAGCAATAGCCAAAATTACAAATGCAGGCCACATTCGTTTCGCCTCACAAATCTCAAATAATCGTTTTTAAGTATATTTATCAAGCAAAGAAGTAGTCGACGAAATAATTAATAAAACATTCAATCAAATACAAATTGGAGCAAATAAATTAAAATTACGGCGTTTGATAACCCCCGCAACAAGAAGTGTGCTATCTAATCTGTCTCCCACGATACCACACGAGGCCATCGAAAATGTGCTTGCCACAAAAGGTTTACAGCTATCTCCAATGACATTCCTAGGTGCAAGCCTATCTGACGAAGGATTTTCGCACATTCTTAGCTTCCGTCGGAAAATCTATATTTCTGAAGAATGTAAACATATCCCAGATAATATTCTTGTCCAGCACGACGAGGCAACTTACAGACTCTATATTTCTACAGGCGGAATGTCTTGTTACGTTTGCAAACAAGCCGGGCATCCAGCAGCACGATGCCCCATTAATCTCATCAACATCAACAAGCGAATGTCCATACTAATGAAGAAACAGTTGTGCCACAAGCCACCCAAATGCACGTAGATGATAAGTTCCCACAAAAAGGATTAAAAAGACAAGTATCATCCAGCACCGCAACCGAAACTCAAACAGATACTCTCCAATCTACTACAGAAAACCAGAGCAACGAAGAGAATGAGCCAGAACATGAAGTACATTTCAAAAAACCCACTCCAATAACAAAAAAAATCTAAAACGACACAAATAGACCCCAATCCTAGTCAAACTCTTACAGAACAATCAAAACTCGCAGAAAAGCTGCTGAAAGACATCGCCAAAAACTACGTTTTATCTTATCATCTTTTCAAGGACTTTTTAGAAAATTCATACAGCGGAGAAGACCCCATTAACGTGACTTTAACCTACTCCGAAGATATCGAAGAAATTACAAACATGATTAGTGATATCTACCCACACCTCAACCACAGAAGCATTAAAAATTGATGTACCCGAATACGAAAAAAAACTATTCCAGCTTCCCGACTCAGACTTTTATTTAGCTCAACGCACTCCACTTATTAATAAAATTCACAGTCATAGGTACAATGGAACGTCAACGGGTATTATAGCCGTTTAGAAAATATCAATCTACGCATATCCGACTATCTCCCTCATGTGCTCTGTGTTCAAGAAACCAATTTTAAGAAAAACCACTTTGCAACCCTCAAAGGCTACTCGTCATATAATAAAAATCGCGATAATCAAAACATAGCGAGCGGTGGAGTAGCAATATTTATATAAAAAAACTCCCATATCTATTAAAGTGTACCAATTACTGTTAGTATTGAAGCTGTAGCTCTGCAGTTCTCATATTCCAAAATAATAATCTTATGTTGTGTTTATTTGCCTAATAACAGTCAAACAATCGAACAATCTGATCTTCTAAACCTATCTCAACAGCTTCCCCCGCCCTTCATTATTGAAGGCGATTTCAACAGCCACAGCCCCCTTTGGAGATCTGCATGGCTAGATCGGGTCCATACCACTTCGCCCACAGACCACTTCGCCCACTCGTCTTTTAGTACCACATCGCCCAATCGGAAGTCCACTTCGCCCAATTTTTGATATGTACCACATCGCCCAACACGACCACTTCGCCCACATTTCCACGAGGGACACAACGCCCAACAGGACCACTTCGCCCACATTTTCGCTAGGGACACAACGCCCACATCGACCACTTCGCCCAAAGTTTATATAGACCCACAACAGGACCACAACGCCCAAAATCCATTCGTTAGAACTCGGTTAAAGCACACATACGTGGCTGGACATTTCGCCTGCCGACCACTTCGCCCACCCGTCTTTTTGTACCATATTGCCCAACCTTTCACGAGAGACACAACTCCCAACAGGACCACTTCGCCCACATCTTCGCGAGGGACACAACGCCCACATCGACCACTTCGCCCAACGTTTATATAGACCCACAACGCCCACAACAGGACCACAACGCCCAAAGTCCGTTCGTTAGAACTCGATTATTGCACACGTAAAGTGTTGAATAATAATGGCAAAGTTCTGTTGCCACAACGCCCAAAATAAATTTGTACGAACTTTAAAATGTCTTTATTTATTTGTAAGAGAAAGAATAATATCTAATATAACCACTTTGCCCTATTAACAATTAATTTTTGTTAATATTTTAAATTTAAGTCTGGGAATCGTTCGCTCAGATATCTCCGAAATCACTGGTCTGATTTAGACGAAATTTGATGTCTATGGATGCATGGTTTTTGGGCGGATATTTTCCTTGCCAATTTGTTATAATTTTTTGGACTTTAATGAAAATCGATTATTATAAGGAATGACGGCAGTTATTGAAGTAATTTTGGGCTAAACTATATCTCTTAAAGATTCTCAATCACAAAGTTTACTCAAACTTAAAATTTAACCAATTGGGTCAATTTCAGAATTTTGAAATCTACCATTAGACATCGGTTACTTACTTGATACATCTCAAATTTGAGCTTGCTATAATTCAAAAATAAATTCAGCCTTGCTCACAATTCTTTATACGGATGGTGCCATAATTATACAGTGAATTTATTTTAACGCGCAATGTGGTATTCCCGTTTCCATGAGGAGTTGATTGTTACTATTGGTTTCTAAGGGTACGCCACGCCATGTGTAAATGCGGTTATTTTAAAATGCAATATATGAATCGTAATTTTATTGAAAAAGATGCATCAGAAATAACAACAGGGCATGTAATAACCCACATACTTGCTGTAAACTGAAGTCTTTATACCATTTGATCAACAGAATTCCTTCCTCCGTAGAAAATATCATGTTTTTACATATTCAGTAACGTTTCCGAATTGCATTTCAAAATAAACGCATTTTACACATTGCGCATTATAATAAACTCCCTGTATACAGGGTGTCCAAACAATGGCGGATTAACTCTACGGTGCGTTACTTGGGGATGCCTAGTGAACCCTGGAAAAATATTTTAAAAATTCCCTGGGCCGTATTGTTCGAAAAGTTTTTGTTCAATGGTGGGTGATAAAATCAATTTATTCTTTCCGAAAATGTTCGGATACCCCCCACCACTTTCCCTTGAGAGATAGAGCAAAAAGCATTTAACAAAAAAGAATCGAATTTATCTCAGCTTTAAAACGGTGTCCATTGTAGCTATCTGTAATATAAGAATATTTCTCAAAAAACGGGATTTAAAATTAAAGAATGCGATTATGCCCTCTGGCGGCCTTTCTAGAAACTTCAAAATCATTTCCAGCATTTTTTCTTGGCCGCTTTAGTTATGAATTTTTTTACCCCAAGTCTTTACGACAATTACTTTTCGAGAAAGGGCCGAGTGCCCTTCTTAATTGGCCACCCGGTACATATTAAGGCAGTCACATTCACATCACACCATACTAACTGTCCCAATTTTGTGTTGTCTTGAATAGTACGTATGGGATGATTTACACAAAAATGTAATCTTTTTATTAGATATATTCTGATAAATATTTTGAAACTATTTAATTAGAAAGCAACTTGAAAAACTCAAAAGGTAGGTATAGTCAAAATTATACCCATTCGGAGTCACGTGACTTTTGTCTGTTACTGTTCATCTTTAGTAAAATAGATGAAATGGAAGAAATTCGAAAAAAGGCATGTCGATTCATAAAATTAATTTTTTTGTATTCGCTCCCCAAACTGGTTACTTTGGAAACTGTCTAGGATCCTCAAAATGGCCATTTAGAGGCCTTGTACTTAAAGTCGTCATGGCAACATTTTAGCGGACTCAAACATTAGTTGCCATGACGACTTTAAGTACAAGGCCTCTAAATGGCCATTTTGAGGATCCTAGACAGTTTCCAAAGTAACCAGTTTGGGGAGCGAAAAATGCATTTTTAAAACCATTTCATAAATAAGCCTTCTACTGGTAGAAAAGATTTGCCAATTTTCCTATGAATAGCCTTTCCCAATTTACAGTAAAATGTTATAAACCTCATTTAACCCCCCTCCCCCCCCCCCCGCCATTAATATCTCCGTAAAGGTTGAGAATTGAAACTATGCTTATACGAGTATGGAATGTTTTGGCCACTTTGTGATGTATGATATGGGCAAGTATTTGGTTACACCCTGTATTATATTTGTTAACGATTAATAGTAATAAAACTATTGTTTTTATTTGTTTGCTTTTTGTTTCTATGCACATTCTGTATTTCTCATTGAAGAAAAACCTTTTTTATTATACCTGCATCAGAATCGCCGTTTAAAGCACGCCTGAGCGTGCGAATACAGGCGATTAAAGCTCGCCGAGCTTTAAAGGTTGTCAAGGAAACGATTGAATGCAACAACGGACATGGACGCGACAAAAACGTAAATAATTCTCGTAACTATAGTAGCAATATTATTATGCCGTCACGATTTATCACGACAAAAATTATTTCTAAGTTTTTAGTGCGTTATTTATTTCCAGTATTGGAGGTATAATAAAAAATAGCGTAAAGTATTCGTGGATAACTGGTCTTTAAAACACTTGCTCTGTTTCGAGCACTCCGGCTACGCCGTCGTGCTCGAAAACTCGCGTGTGTTTTAAAGACCTTGTTATCCACTCATACTTTAATATACTATTTTCACTCACGAAGGATCTCAGGGTTTGTATAAATTTAAAGGTGGTCACCCTAGTTGCAACAGAGGTTCTGCCAACAAAATTACTAGATGGTCATAGCCTCACCTGACCCAAAAAGATCGCGAACGGCTTATAGCAACCTTGTTTTAGAAATTGGCAGATGTCATGATAACCTACAAAACGGAATGTCATTTATTACCCTAAATTTGCATTTTTAAGAATCGACATACGTAAAGTTACTAGAATATCACGTGACTCCGAATGGGTATAAATTTGACTATACCTATACTATTGCACCCGAAACAAGTTTTCACAATTCCCTGAAAATATCTAAGAAGTTGCTCATTCTGCTGCTATTAATGGATGTACGAGTATAAGAAAAAGCAAATTGTATTAAAATGAATGTGGACATGCCGATCGGATATCGAAATGATAAACACAAATGGCGAAACTCAAAAAATTTCTGTAATTTTATTGTCACGACTGGTAATCGACTTAAAAATTCCACAAATACCTAATACTTCAATTAGCTGCAAGCTTCTTTGCGTTTTAACCAAATTCTATACGGTTTTGCTGTTGAAGTGTTAAAATTATTCTCCCCGTCAAACTTAATGATAAACTAAGTAGAGGAAGTTTTCACATTATAACTATCAACCTCTTTCATCCACCGATACGTTGCCAAATAATGTTTTGCCTTTTTAGCTATTAACTGGTCTGCTTCATTGTTTTACATTTTTTATTGATAATGATACGTTGACCGGAAGAATTTATGTTGAACCCAGAGCGCGGAAATTGAGGAGTAAAATCAAGAAGGTTGGTCACCCAATATGAGAATTAGAAGTTGATGTTGATGATATTTCTTTTCTATTTTTTCTTACAGAAAATATCTTAAATATTCGAGATGGAAGAACACTGATAGCCACTTACCTGGCGCCCTTTCCTTTTGTATTCTTTTTCAGCGTAGCTGGAACCCCGACCCTCGGCGAGTTAGCCCAATTAAGCCGATATTTACCAGCCGGCAAAATATCTAATATAACTTTCGCCAACAGGTAAGACCAAACCCTTTATCCTTCCTCACAAAATACTTAATGAACGATTACATTATTATAACACCAAAACTTAAGCTATGTGCAAGCAAAATACGATTTTTTTTAAAATATCAGATAAAGCAAAAATAAACAGAATATAATTTTTTAATGTGTTTACCTGGTATCTGCTTGGTTTAAAATATACCCATTTTGGTCAATGGCAAAAGTCTAAACTATATGAAAAATATAATTTTTCTCTAACGAATAGTTTTACAGTTAACACAGACTTTCTTTCAATATGTTCACCTTGTATCTCTTGCGTTCAAAATGTACCCATTTTCGTCAAAGGTTAATAAACCAAAGCTTTGTGCAAAATACTGCCTTAATGTAACTACAAAAATATAACAATTTTATTTCTGTTGAGGTGCGCAACAGTAATTATATAAATATTAGTTAATTTCTTTCAAAGAGTATACATTTCCACTTTAAAATATTGACAATATTTGCCCACTACAGCAATACATCATACCGAGGTTAAAACTGAATGCAGACGATTATCTTGCAATTTGTAATTTTGGCTATATAATAATTAATTATAGGTTTTATTTAAATTGTAGGCTGTAGCGGTACATGCTTATTAAAACTAGAAGCAACAGATACATTAGCAGGAAATAGTAATTTATTCAAGCCATACTTACCCAAAATGAGTCTGTATGTGTTTCTGAGAAACAAAATTAATTGTTGGACTTTTAACCGTTACAAATCAAACTCCAAAGTTGCCAATTTTATTTTACGTGCAGACAATCGGTGCTCTTACAAATGCTAAAATAAATTGTTGGTCTAGAACAAATCTTAAAACACTTGCTAACTCACTATCTCTTCTGAGGTGTTTTAAGACTTTAATTTTTAAACTAATTTTAAACTATTTTTTGATTATTTGTTGCAACTGAAATTGAAAGTTAAAAGCATTAAACCTGCAATTCTACCCATTAATTTATTATACGTAGTTTATGCCTTTTCTGATACTTGATAAGCAAAATACAATAATCGTAAAAAGTTCTATACAAAAAAATTATTATAGATTTGTTTCTAATCTAAATTGGATCAATTAAATGATAACAATAAAGAGATACCCAACGGATATGGAATCGCTAGGTAGAAATTGTTGGCCGATTACTTTTACCTACCTATAATGCCTTTTGAAAACTTCATATATCATAATAGTAGTAGTAGTAGTAGTAGTAGTAGTAATGAAGGCGTATAACACAAAATTAATTGCAAACGTCATGAACAAAATTAGATTTGATTTATGAAGCCGTTTCATTAATATCTACATAATCAGAGAATTAATCAATAGATATGGAGTAGTCATTTAGTGCTTATACTTTAAAACTATGGTTATAAGAAACTGACGCTTGCGTTACAGGAAAGGTAGAAATAAACCAGCAAGGATGCAATTGGAAAGTTATAAAAACCAGCGTGGGTGGTTGAGTCAGACTTATGCTAATTCATTAATTTTGTATCCAACAATAATTCTAAAATGTCTGGCTTAAACATAACTTTAAAATTAATAAGCTATGTCTCTTTTACTTTATAATTTGCTTTGCACCTTTAGAACCGAATATGTGAAATATTGGGAACAAATCTACATAACAAAACATGTTGAACAATGACCTTAATTGCCTAAAATCGCGTAAACAAACAAGTAAACATCATACTACAACAGGTGCTTAAAAACCTACAGCGGAATTCCATTATATGTTGTTACGATTTGGGTTCTTGAGTGAAAATGAACTAAATGCGGTTGTACGAATAGACTGTACTTTAGTTAGCCATAAGCAATTTGTATCGTAAATATTTTAAAGTAAAATTTCGTAGGCAAATGGTCATATTAAAGTTACAATAGGCGAATATTTATCCGGTGTTTTGAACGTGCCTTTCTCTGGGAAGGTGGAAATATACGCATCTCACGGAATAAGTAAGGGTAAATTTATGCAGGGTTTATTTCTTAAGCCGAAAAATTGAACGACTACATTATTAGCACCTGATCAGAAGTGTAACTGTTCCAACTCGGTCATAAAAATTACGTGTCGGCGAAGCAAATTTGTTTAGGAGAATTGTAAAATGTATTAGGGATCAGTTGCGAGGTGTCGACTGCTTGCCAAATTTAGCGCCAAGTTTGTAGGAATGCGTAGAGCTATTATGAATTGTCACGTACAGAAGTCCAAAATTAAGAGCTGCTCGGATAGGCTTATTAGAAATTTTGCAAAACGCCTACCGAGTTTTCTTGGTCAAACTGAGCTTAGAATTTAGTTAGTTGATAAGAAAAGTTCTAAGATTTAAGTTGTTCTGTAAACGGCACAAAATAAATGCAATTATTTGTACTTAAGTGTTCTTCTTAATCTCGCAACAGTAGCTTTAGTCTTCGTGTACAAGTGTATTTTGACTAAAAGGATTGTAGGTTACCCCGACTTTAGACGAATTCGGGACAGTTTATTTATTTTTGCGGTTATTGTGTTTCTACATTTTTGATCATCATCTATCATCATCATGGAAATACAAACAGTGCCGGGTTATAGAAGTGGCTCGACATACTACACGTGCGTGGCGAACCAGGGATTCTTCTATAAAATGAAAAGTAAGAGGGGTGATTTGAAATATTTGATATGCGTGGAAAAGAATTGCCCAGCCAGAGCATCATGCAACGATGACGTTTTCCTCAAAACCAGCGATGACCACAGCCACGCTGCTGATGTCGAAAAAATGAAGGCGTTAACTTTGAAAAATGAAATGGTAAATTCGGCTATTTCAAGCAGCGAAACTTTAAGAGCGATTTTTACGAATAAAAGTGCAAGGTAAGTTCCTATCTTTAAAAATTGATTAGCTTTTTATTTTTGTCTCTTTTCACATCCATTTTATTTTTAATTTAAGAAAATCCAGGGAATATTGTATATTTTTTATTTGTTGCAAATAGAGCCCTCCAGTACATCAAATAAATGTGCTTTAAAAGTATTTCAGTTACTGTTTGTATTTCAATTACATTTAGAAATTACTGTTACGATTTGATATTTCACATACTCGATCATAATGTTTAAATTTGATTTCAACTGTTAATGTTAAAGTTGGAGATTTTTATTTAAAATTGAAAAAAGTTTTTAATTTTTTTTGCATTTAAATTATTTGTTTTGTGAAACAATATCTTTTCGAGTCAATTGTCGACGTTATGGACAGGTTCTGATTAGAAATTAATTTCAGTGCGGACGTTGATGTCGCAGCAAAATTGGCGTTTCCTGCGATGGTCAAAACCATGCGTCGTCAACGACGACAAACGCAGCCCACTATGCCCACTACATTGGTAGAATTTGGACAAGTTTGCTTAAATAGCCCCCGCTTTGGCTACGTGGACAACAGTCCTTTCTGTAGAGGTGCTGTCGGTGAAGGTGATGCTGCGTCGGTAATTTTCCTTGCAGAGGGCTTAAAAAATTTGCTAGCCAGCTCACGAGAACTTCACATCGATGGAACATTTAAAACACGTCCCAGAACACCCAATAGCGGACAACTGCTAACAGTAATGGCTGTTCAATACGGAATTGTAAGTATCCATGTAGGTATAGCTTGTGTTTTACATTCTTGTGTTTTCTAATACTAAAATGCTCACCAATTAAAAAACAAGGTTTGCCGAGAGTAGGTAGTGTGTGCTAATCTTTCCGTTGTTTTCTTCTACAGGCATTTCCCTGTATTTTTGTCCTTATGCCAAATCGTAGAATGACTACGTACGATATCGTGTTTGCGAAAATTAGAGAGATTTTACCGCAACTAAAACCACAACTTATCATCACCGACTTCGAAGCTGCGTTAATTAAATCACTAGAAAAGCATTTTCCGTTTGCAAAAAAAACGGGATGCTTCTTTCATTATGGACAGGTATTATGATTTATTTGTACATAGAAGTACATAACTATTGATATTTTTTTTTGCTTTTCGTATAATGCA
Source organism: Agriotes lineatus (assembly GCA_940337035.1). Lineage (NCBI taxonomy): Eukaryota > Metazoa > Arthropoda > Insecta > Coleoptera > Elateridae > Agriotes > Agriotes lineatus. Next base: position 24,361 of record CALNHX010002179.1, read on the forward strand.
GGCTATTGTTCGACAAGCCAGAGTGCTAGGTATGCGGCGGTTAATTGCTGAAAATACCGATGCAAAAAAGGCACTGAAATTTATAATTGTGCTTGCTCTATTACCATCAGAGATAATCGAGGATGGAGTCAATTATGTAAATAGTTTTCTGCAAAGAAAAAATCTATTCAACGATTTTGAAATATTAATGAGGTAACTTTCCTAGGTTATTTTTGAGCTAAGAAACATTGTAGATTGCTTATTTATTACAGATATTATCAGAGGCAATGGTTGCGAAGGGTGGGGGTTAACGCAATATCTGTTTATCAAAGGGCATGTAGAACCAATAACGACTGCGAATCGTTTCACTCGACTCTTGTAAGAATATTGAGAGTAAGGGGCCCCAATGTTTGGGAATTTACTGGTAAGTTATTTATTTTTCCAATAAAACAACTATACCTATTCTTTCATAATAATTTTCTGTTTAGATGGTCTTCGCAACATTGCAGCAGTAACTATAAGAGAACTGCAGTCATTTTTGGAAGGGCTAGAAATTAGATCGTTGCCTAAAAGAAAGTACCTGGCAAATGATAGGAGGATAAAAAATGCCACAAAGCTCCTAGACGAAGGGGAACTGGAAGTGGGTTCCTTTCTGAATATGGTAGGCTACTGTGCAGAGACACTGGTAGCACGCACGTTAGGAGATAATACTGACGATGAAAATGACGACTACAACGAAGACCAGCTGTTGACGACAGTAGAAGGAAATCTGCCAAATGGATTCGACATCGGTATGTAATTTTTTAGTGCACCCTTTCAAAACCGCACTAGTTCTGAAAATATGTTTACCAATAAATAGATGAACTTAATTCTGTGTATAAATACAACCAAAGAGCAATATGCTCTTTGATACAACTAAGTTTGTCTCACCTATCACAAATTTTATTTAAAACCTAAAGCAGAAATGTACATTTAGGTTCTAAATAAATTTTGTAATAGGTGGGACAAACTTAGTTTTATTTATAAATTTGATAATTACGATGGTCTAAATTAGTAAGATTTAATTGTGTTTCCGTTATTCTAGTGCCAAATGCTTCCCAAGAGGACGAAGCAGCAGAAGTTCCTGAGGAAGATGTGGAAGAACAAACAGAGAATCCGCAACAACAAGAACGTCCAGAGTCGCCGATTAGCATAATATGCAAAGAAAAGCCTCCAACCCATGTGCTGCTTCCGTGCAACCATTTCGGCCTATGTGACGAGTGCAAAGAGACGTTAATAAGATTGGACAACACTCCGCAGCGTCCGGATCCGGAATGGGGTCACATTCTTAACTATGGTGTGTACCCGCGCGATCGAACCCCCATCGACACATTTTTAAGGGTCATGACGACTTAATTGTAAATATTTTAAATAAAATAATGTTCATTTTAATACAATTTGGTTTTTCTTATACTCGTACATCCATTAATAGCAGCAGAATGAGCAACTTCTTAGACATTTTCAGGGAATTGTAAAAACTTCTGTCTCGGGTGCAATTGTAAGTACCAACCTAGTTTTTTGAGTTTTTCAAGTTGCTTCGTAATTAAATAGTTTCAAAAAATTTGTTAGAATATACCTAATAAAAAGATTACATTTTTTGTGGGGGGCGGGGGGGTTAAATGAGGTTTATAACATTTTACTGTAAATTGGGAAAGGATATTCATAGGAAAATTGGCAAATCTTTTCTACCAGTAGAAGGCTTATTTATGAAATGGTTTTAAATTTTTATCGGTTTCAGGATATTAAGCCTTTGTTTACATATACAAAAGTGGATTCGAGTACGAGCAGTGAACCGGTGCGGATGTTTTGCATGCGCTCCGATAACAGTGCGATACGCTCGACCTCAACGCTATTTATATTAAATCGTAAGTTATTTTATACTTCTAATAAACACATTTAACGATTGCTAACCATGATTTGATCATGGATCATCAATTACAAAATAAACGTAAATCCGATAAATTATCGCCGCCTATCAATGAGGTGCAAAAACGCTACGCGTGGACCACTGAAAACCTCTTAACTAGTAACAAATACTACCTACCACCACATCTGGAAACCGAAGCACAGCCCTCAGATAAAGAACACTCGCTAGAAAATCAATCAAACGAAAAACAAGCAGAAACAGTACAAACTAAAGTCCCCCCTATATATTTGCACAATGCAGTCAACCATAAAGCACTAATCGAAGATATACAAAAATATTCAACCGGATCATTCACAACTTCATACAACACATCTACACTTCGTATCAATCTATCCAAGGACGAAGACTACCGTACCTTAACAAAATACTTCACAACGAATGAAATACCGTATCACACCTATCAAAACCCCAACGATAAACCGATTTCAGTTGTAATAAAAAACGTTCCTCTTTCTCTCACAGACAAAGAAATAAAAGATGAACTAAGTAAAACCTTGCCAATCATAAAAGTGACTCGCCTATACACAAAAAATAAAACACCACTACCCGTTTGCGCAGTGGATCTCACCAAAAATGAACAAGCTAAACGTATTTTCTCACTCACCTCAATGTACCACTCAATTGTAACCGTAGAAGCCAGAAAAAAATCGAAAAATATACCTCAATGCCACCGTTGCCAAAAATATGGACATACGAAAAACTATTGCAAACTGGAGTCAGCATGTGTGAAATGCGCAGGCAACCACCACTACACTGAATGCAAAAAAAAGACCGACGATCCACCCAAGTGTGCAAACTGCGGAGGAAACCATAGCGCTAACTACCGCGGATGCCCGCGTCATATTGAACTTCTAAACCAACGAACTAGAACACAAACAAGAACTACCGGAATACCCCCCAGCAGACATACCAACGTAAACGATGCCCAGACTTATGCCGAAATACTCAAGAACGCGACAAAGACCAACACAAATAGCAATATAACCATACCCAATAACTCAAAAACCTTACCCAATAACCTCATACAACTACTCCTTGACCTAATAACCCCATACTTATCCCAAATCAAATCTTTCATCACAAACACCCTGCTGCCATTGCTCCTCAATGGATCCTAAACGCACAAATGCCCTACAAAACTTAACAATCCTCAATTGGAACGCGAATGGAATTAACACCCAGCGTTCATTACTCATCGCCTTTCTGGCTCGGTACAATATAGACATCGCCTGTATAACAGAGACTCATCTCGATGATACTATCAAATTTAATCTCCCAGGATACCACACCTACCGTAATGATCGGATATCAACAGTAGCTGCAGGAGGAGTGGCGATCTTCATAAAAAAAAAATACGTCCACACACGACTACCCGAAATAAAAGACCTAAAAATTGAAACAATCCCAATAAAAGTTACACTTAACGACCAGAGTCACATAACAATAGTATCTGCCTACAGACAACCAAATAAAAAATTAAACGAAGAAGACATTAAAAAAATCTTTGATACTAATGGGCCACTGCTAGTCATAGGTGACATAAACGCCAAAAACACCTTATGGGGATGCAGGGCAACGAATCCAGAGGGCACTAAACTTGAAAACCTTGCAATAGCCAATACATTCCAAGTCATAGCACCCGACGAATACACCTATTATCCCTACCGACTCGACCATCAGCCCGATATCCTTGACATCGTGCTCCAAAAAAACTTCAACAAACCAATATTCCAAAACGTCATCACAGAACTCAATTCAGATCACCTTCCTGTGCTAGTATCCTTTGTTAACACTCTATCCATTAAACAACCCAACCCTAAACTCATTAACGGACACATAGATTGGATTCAATTTATGAATGCACTGGACAATAATCTTCACCACTCGCCAGATCTCCAAACCTCCCAGGACATAGATCTGATGGCAAACCACCTTACCAAATCGATACAAAACAGCGTAAAGCAGGCGTGCACACCATCAAAAAAGGTCTTACCAAAGGATTACAACTATCCCCCTAGGCACATAGTAGAGCTAATAAAAACTAAAAGCAAACTTCGACGCGAATGGCAGAGGACAAGAAATCCCATAACAAAAAATCAACTGAATAATATCACTCATTTAATCAAAAGGGAGCTCGACAACCTAAGAATCAGCTCTTACAAACAGCAGATCGCTGATTACAGCCCAGGAGACATGGGATTGTGGAGAACAACAAGAAACATACTCCACCAAAGAACCGAACTTCCCACATTAACTACCGAATCCGACAATGAACAATACAGCTCAGACGCCGAAAAAGTCGCTGCGTTTGCTCAACACCTAGAGAAAACATTCACACCAACAATCACCTGCACACCAAACCACTTTATGCACGTAGTCAGTGACACCGAAAACAACGCACCAATACCGGATCGCATCAACCCAACCTCTCCCAACGAACTCAAAAGCATAATCGACACCTTACCTAAAAATAAATCTCCAGGTCACGACCTCATCACGAACACCATCCTTCAACACCTAACTAACAAAGCACTTGCCTACCTAAGCACAACCTTTAACGCCTGCATGAGACAGGGCTACTTCCCCCTGACATGGAAACACGCACAAATAATCATGTTCGCCAAACCAGGCAAAGATAAAAAAAAGTAAACAATTACAGACCAATAAGTCTTCTGACCTCATTATCGAAACTCTTAGAAAAGGTCATATACAAACGTCTGATAAACAGCATAGAAAACCTCAACGCAATACCCACTGCTCAATTCGGCTTTCGACAAGGGCACTCAACCTGCCACCAACTGCAGCGCATAAGTGAACTAATCGAACGGGGCTTCGAAAATAAACTGTACACCATAGGACTGTTCCTAGACATCGCACAGGCCTTCGACAAAGTGTGGATCGAAGGCCTCAAAAAGAAGATCTCGAGCATCGACATGCCCACCAACCTCAAGGCCATCCTCTTCTCTTTCCTAGACAACCTAACCTTCGAAGTCAGGATTAATTCGACACTGTCCGAAATCAAAAACATCCACGCAGGCGTCCCCCAAGGCAGCGTCCTTGGGCCCATCCTGTTCAACATATACATGTCAGACATCCCAGAAACTAACGCTACACTAGCCACATTTGCCGATGACACGGCCATCTTCACTCAAGCCCCCAAACTCGAACAAGCAGTGACAGCACTACAGCAAGCAACAGACAGACTTTTTTCTTGGCTCAAGCAATGGAATCTAAGAGTTAACGCTGACAAGTGCCAAGCCAAGATATTCACACTGCGAAAAATCAACAATCCCCCAAATGTATTCATCAACAACAGCACAATACCTTGGAACCCAAGAGACTCTGCAGTGAAATACCTAGGAGTTTACCTCGACACACGGCTCAGCTGGAACTACCATGTCAACTACAAACTAACGCAAAGCTACACCAGATTAAGACAGCTGTATCCCATAATAAATCGTAAATCAACTTTAAAAATCAAATGTACAGTACTACTATACAAAAGCCTGATAAGACCCTTAGCGTTATATGCATCTCCCGTATGGTTCAACACCTCCAAAACCAACATTCAAAAGTTACAGAGACTCCAAAACAAGGTGTTAAGAACAGCAGTCAACGCACCCTGGTATATTCGCAATGCCCAACTACACCACGAGCTTGGCGTCTTATACGTGGAAGAATTCATCAACAAGTGCACCAATAAGTTTATTACCAACTCTAGTGCGTGTAGTGGTGCGGTACACTACAACCTATTCCAACCTAACATACACATCAGATTGAAACGCAAACTACCACAGGATATCGTTCAGCCTAACCCCTAGTGAAACTAATTGCTACTATCACTATTGTTTACTGTTACTGTTATTATTTGTAAACTTAAGAGACTACTAATTAGTCTCAGTATATCATAGTCTAGTTTTTGTATTATAGCATATTATCACTGCTATGTATAACAAAACATTATTTGTTGATCTGGCAATAAACTAAATTAAAAAAAAAAAAAAAAATATACAAAAGTAGGCTGGTAACTAGGTCATAACTTATCTGTAGGGTTAAAGAATATTACCCTACATGGCAACCATAACCATATAGCAACCGATAAACTATTGAACAAATCACGGATGTTATGAATCATAACTGCCTTAGAAGTTTTAATATCCTAGCTCTACGAGCTCGGATTTCAAAACATCTGCGGCAGTTATGATACTCATAACATTCCAAGATATGTTAATAGCTATTACGTACGGCTTTAAGAGATTAAAATTTGCCATTCGTATAAACGTTTTTATTAAAAATTGTTAACGGAAAAAAATTTGGTTAACAAGTGTATTGGAAGATCTTTTTTACTTGAAAATGTTTTAGGTCGTTTTAATTTTTTCTTAAAACCACTAGTTATTTATAAAACAATCACATTATGGGTTGCCAATTACAACACCATAAAGCCATATACATTTTAAAAAAAATCTTAAGTAAGTCTTCTATTGGCAGAAAATATCTCCTTGACAAGTATCTCATTAAATTTACTACTATTATCCATATATTTTCTAATTTGATTTACCAAAAATTATATACTTACTCTTAATTTTCTGAATTGTTATGTTTGGCGTATAGATTTATCTATTTTATAAATATTTTTCTACTGTATTTTTTTAAATTTAAATACGAGTATTGTTAGTATTTTTGTGATTTAAATTAATGAAAATATAAATAGTATAGGCATTCTTTGTATTTCTTTGTCATTTTTGTAAAATACTCCCTCAATCATTAATGATTTTTTATTTTGCAATAATAAAGCTAAGAGATAGAGTAACACGGTCAACACATCATCATGACACACACCTCACACAACGTTTGCTGCGCAAGCACAAAAGGCGCGCTCCAACTTTGTATCCCGAATCCGGGGCCAGTTGAGCATTGTACCGCCAAATGAAAGCGCATAAAGCAACAGCCTCTACACCGCACCGTAAAATGAGGTTATTGATAATACATACATACATACAATAACGAAACTTATGCTAATATTATGCATACAATAGTGTTCAAGGGTACTTGAGAAACAGCTAAGGGATGCGTCAATAAAGATGGTTGAGAACCCCTGTTCTAAAGTTAACGGTTTTGTAGATAATAACGATTTTATTTAAAAAAGACTCAATGTTACCTAAACATTATGATTTTTGTGAATTACTTTACGAGTGAGAAATGGCAATTTCAACACTTGAATACGAACACAATAAACAACGAGGTTTGAAAAGAAAAATTTAACCATTATTGACTCAAGAGATACGAATCACGAATAACGAAAAATACATAAGTGAATTACCTCTAGTATCAAATGAGATTAAAAACAAAACAAATACTCAAAAATGTTGTGCCGAATTACCTATATGAAATTTCTCCTGGTTGCTGAATACGATTGAACCTAGAAAGAATCTAACGTAGCAGTTCTGCATTTTAACTATTAAAGGGTTAAAATCGAAATATAATCCTATTATTTAACAAAAACGCAAATAGCAAGAGACGATATGCAAGCGCCGCGCGATTTTTGTGGCTATTATGTGAAACGTATTTTATTTTCATTGATATAATTGACGGTTAGGTATATTTAGACATTATTATAAAATAAGTGCAACCCGGAGAAATTATTACAAAACCCGGAGCCCGGAGACGCGGTGTAGAAAACCTGAGACTCCGGGTAAAACCCTGAGAGGTGGTCACTCTAGTTGCAACTAAACTCCCTCATGGAAATTGACACTTTTTCTGTTAGGTTAGGTTGTTTTCAGTTTAAGGTTATATTTTCTGAATAGGTACATTGTTGCCGGATATTCTCTAGTCTCCACATCGACTCGAGTTCTTTTAAATTTGGTCTGTCCTTTTTAAATTGGAAGTAGCATCGTTGAATGGAAATTTTTTGTTGTAACAAAATTATTTTGGGCATTTTGACTTTTCCTGTGACGGAAATTAAAATTATTTTTACACATTTGATAAATCATTTATTTTCTTACGAATATTAAAATAATAAATCTGGCAATGCGGTGGCAAGAAAATGTGGAACCGACACTGACAGAAAAAAAAATTGCATCCGCTACATCATCGAATCAGTTAGTCCAACATGAAAAGAAAAAATCATAGCCAACTTTGTCCCAAAAAGGTCGTGAATGGCTTATACAGGTTTATTCTCCTATATGAAATCAAACTGACTTTACAGATTAAAGAAAACATAACATGTCATAAAATGTAAATATATCAGCTGCTACATTAAAAACCTGCTGCGTATAGCAAATTATAAGTCCATTTCTGTGCATGCATATTCTGTTATAGAACATTGCCATTTGAAGCCTATTTAGGGAAGAAACCGAATGTGAAAAATCTCTTCCAGGTTCTTCAACCAAGCGTTTTTTAGGTTTTCTATGGTTACAAATTCTTTAGCTACATACATTTTATATATAGTGTCCCTGATGGAGTTCTTGACTACTTCGTCGACTTCCGTTGTTGCATTCTTCACTTTCTGGCTCATATTTTCGGTAAATTGTGCTCTCCGAGATATTTAACGCAAGAGAGGCACGGCGAACAGCGTTGGAGGGTGAAACTGTTGATTTACTATTATTAATATTGTCGTACTCTTAAAAAAAAAACGCATAATATTCAAACTAATTTTTGTGACTGCTCGTTATACCGCATGTCTTATGGTTTCTTTTAGTTTCCAGTTTTCGGCTCAACAATTTTAGGTTTTATTACCCTTATCTCAATAACTTACACGAAAAATATAATCTGACAGATTAGAAACGTCAAATTTTAAAATTAATTTTATGACTCGACATGCCTTTTTTTCGAATTTCTTCCATTTCATCTATTTTACTAAAGATGAACAGTAACAGACAAAAGTCACGTGACTCCGAATGGGTATAATTTTGACTATACCTACCTAGTATTTTGAGTTTTTCAAGTTGCTTCGTAATTAAATAGTTTCAAAATATTTATTAGAATATATCTAATAAAAAGATTACATTTTTGTGTAAATCATCCAATACGTACTATTCAAGACAACACAAAATTGGGACAGTTAGTATGGTGTGATGTGAATGTGACTGCCTTAATATGTACCGGGTGGCCAATTAAGAAGGGCACTCGGCCCTCTCTCGAAAAGTAATTGTCGTAAAGACTTGGGGTAAAAAAATTTATAACTAAAGCGGCCAAGAAAAAATGCTGGAAATGATTTTGAAGTTTCTAGAATGGCCGCCAGAGGGCGTAATCGCATTCTTTAATTTTAAATCCCGTTTTTTGAGAAATATTCTTATATTACAGATAGCTACAATGGACACCGTTTTAAAGCTGAGATAAATTCGATTCTTTTTTGTTAAATGCTTTTTGCTGTATCTCTCAAGGGAAAGTGGTGGGGGGTATCCGAGCATTTTCGGAAAGAATAAATTGATTTTATCACCCACCATTGAACAAAAACTTTTCGAACAATACGGCCCAGGGAATTTTTAAAATATTTTTCCAGGGTTCACTAGGCATCCCCAAGTAACGCACCGTAGAGTTAATCCGCCATTGTTTGGACACCCTGTATACAGGGAGTTTATTATAATGCGCAATGTGTAAAATGCGTTTATTTTGAAATGCAATTCGGAAACGTTACTGAATATGTAAAAACATGATATTTTCTACGGAGGAAGGAATTCTGTTGATCAAATGGTATAAAGACTTCAGTTTACAGCAAGTATGTGGGTTATTACATGCCCTGTTGTTATTTCTGATGCATCTTTTTCAATAAAATTACGATTCATATATTGCATTTTAAAATAAACGCATTTACACATGGCGTGGCGTACCCTTAGAAACCAATAGTAACAATCAACTCCTCATGGAAACGGGAATACCACACGCGCGTTAAAATAAATTGACTGTATAATTATGGCACCATCCGTATAAAGAATTGTGAGCAAGGCTGAATTTATATTTGAATTATAGCAAGCTCAAATTTGAGATGTATCAAGTAAGTAACCGATGTCTAATGGTAGATTTCAAAATTCTGAAATTGACCCAATTGGTTAAATTTTAAGTTTGAGTAAACTTTGTGATTGAGAATCTTTAAGAGATATAGTTTAGCCCAAAATTACTTCAATAACTGCCGTCATTTCTTATAATAATCGATTTTCAGTAAAGTCCAAAAAATTATAACAAATTTGCAAGGAAAATATCCGCCCAAAAACCATGCATCCATAGACATCAAATTTCGTCTAAATCAGACCAGTGATTTCGGAGATATCTGAGCGAACGATTCCCAGACTTAAATTTAAAATATTAACAAAAATTAATTGTTAATAGGGCAAAGTGGTTATATTAGATATTATTCTTTCTCTTACAAATAAATTAAGACATTTTAAAGTTCGTACAAATTTATTTTGGGCGTTGTGGCAACAGAACTTTGCCATTATTATTCAACACTTTACGTGTGCAATAATCGAGTTCTAAAGAACGGATTTTGGGCGTTGTGGTCCTGTTGTGGGCGTTGTGGGTCTATATAAACGTTGGGCGAAGTGGTCGATGTGGGCGCTGTGTCCCTCGCGAAGATGTGGGCGAAGTGGTCATGTTGGGAGTTGTGTCTCTCGTGAAAGGTTGGGCAATATGGTACAAAAAGACGGGTGGGCGAAGTGGTCGGCAGGCGAAATAATGTTCAGCCACGTATGTGTGCTTTAACCGAGTTCTAACGAATGGATTTTGGGCGTTGTGGTCCTGTTGTGGGCGTTGTGGGTCTATATAAACTTTGGGCGAAGTGGTCGATGTGGGCGTTGTGTCCCTAGCGAAAATGAGGGCGAAGTGGTCCTGTTGGGCGTTGTGTCCCTCGTGGAAATGTGGGCGAAGTGGTCGTGTTGGGCGATGTGGTACATATCAAAAATTGGGCGAAGTGGACTTCCGATTGGGCGATATGGTACTAAAAGACGAGTGGGCGAAGTGGTCTGTGGGCGAAGTGTCCGGGTCCCGCTAGATCGAAGAGGCAGAATAGTGGAAAAAATTATAGATGTGTAGATGTTGTGTTACTAAATGATGGCAAACCTACACAATATATCAATGTCAGCAGGAACGCTATCCGCCATTGATCTCACCATGTGCTCTAGTCAACTATCTGTAGATATTGAGATGGAATAAGCTCTCTAATTACTTAATTTAATTGTTTTGTTTAATTGTATTTTGTATAAGTTAGAGCCAAATCCAAATACACAATTTACTGTTTAATATTTTACTGTGTTCGAACTTTGCCTGTCATTAAATTACTAGGCTGGTTAAAATATGATATGTACTGGTTTAGTGCACAAAATAAATGGTTGTAGGCACCTCTTTATATTTTATTCAACTGCAATTAATTAGAAAAACGCTAGCGCTCAGTAGAATACAAGCTCTTTAATCTCAGAGTGAGTTCCGACGTCGACTGTATTTCACAATTGATCTGAAACGGTACTATACACAGTCAGTAGTTCAAATACGCGGTCGCTCAAGGTCCAGAAATCTGTCAAATCACAATTTGGATGTTTTTTGTTACGGAACTTGTTGAAAATACACCCACTTGTACACTGGCACTTGGGCAATAAACTGGTATTTTTTATATAGCTTGGAAAACACTTTTATTATCAAAATTGTATAAAAATATGGAGCACAAATTTCAACAAACAGTCAAGTAATTAATTTTCAATTGTTTTTTTCCGTTATTAAACAAAAACGAATCTGGTTGCTATGAGACAATATTAACAGAAATTATGTTTATAACTTACAGTACAAAATGGAAATAAATTTGATTACATAATTTTATTTTACATATTTCTTATAATCTAAGTTATTGTCTTTTCTTACATCAAAAATTATTTCGGTAGCGCTGCGCACACACACCTTTAATTTTAACCACTGCTCTTCGAGTTCACCACTTCTCATTTGCTTCGTTAATGTCCTGCTGCCTGCTTCTCAAATTGCTCTTTTGCAATGTCCTGTTATTTGATTCTATCTTTCTTTACCCTTTAGATTCCTCACAAATTTCACTTTTATTGACATTTAATAAAAAAAACTACGCTTCTTTTAACCTGCACATAGCGAACCTTTTTGTGTATATTAATTTCTTTCGGTTCGGCTTTCTATTATGCATAAACCTATTATTTTTATTTTTTTAAGTCAACTTCGAGCCCTGTGAAAACAAGCTCTGCTTTCTGCGTTCCTTACTCAACTACTTTATTATTTCTCGCATCTCATTATCAATGCATTTACTGTTTGAATTGTTAGTTTAACATTGCAGCTACATAAAACACTCCAACTCTGTGCTTATTGAATTGGTCCATTATGTTGCAGTGCTAGCAGAGTCGAGTCGTGGGCTTAGTACCATTACAATATATCATGGGAAGTTCTTCCTCATCTCTATGGTAGCGATCACTTCCCCATCCAAATTAAATTCGTTGACTCCCCCAAACAAACTTATAATCCTTTTTCGAGATGGAAACTTTAACAGCTCACTGGGACCAATTCTCGCTCTCGATCGATTCCAAACTAAACCTGATAAATACTAAAATGGACCCCGATACATTAGTTTCCCAATTTTCCCAAATAGTAGTTGAAGCAGCCGATACAGCAATTGGCAGAACTAGTCCTCCACTTAAACGCAAATCTGTGCCTTGGTGGAATCAAGATTGCTCGAAAGTCATCAAAGAAAGTAAAGGGGCATTTCGTATATACAAAAAGCAGCCCAACCTCGAAAACTTCATCACATTTAAGAAATATAGCCAGAGCAAGAAAACTAGTTAAAACTAGAAAAGCGGAGTAGTGGAAGTCATACGTATCGTCTCTAAATATCAATACAGATATATCCGAAATCTGAAGGAAACTAAATGCTTTTAAGGGCAATTATTCTCCACGAAGTATTACTGCACTTAAAACCCAAAACACAATTGTAACCTCAGTACCTGAAATAGCTGAAACTCTAGCCGAAACATCTGCAAATACTTCATCCAACGATAATTATGACCACGCTTTTGAACAGCACCCAAAAACTATCGAAACACCAATATCAATTACAAATGATCCAACAAACCCCATTAATTCTCCCACTACTAGATGAGAGCTTGATTTTGCCTTAAAAGGGTGTCGGAACTCAGCACCTGGTCCTAATAAAATACCGTTTATATTTCTTCAAAAGTTGTCCAGCAACGCCAAAAATAAGGATATATTTAATGTGTTGTGGAATAGTCATCAATTTCCTTCAGCTTGGCAGAAGGCTATAGTCATCCCAATCTATAAATCTGATAAGAACAGATCCAACCCTTCAAGCTATCAACCAATATCCCTCACCTTTACTCTCTGCAAACTGTTAGAGAAAATATTAAACAATAGGCTATGTTGGTTCCTCGAATACAACAACATACTGTCCATACTTATGACCAATTAATTCGCTTAGATTCCGACATATGTGATTCCTTTGCTAATAAGTCTCACTTAATCACCGTAAGTTTTGACCTACAAAAGTCTTTTGATATGGCGTGGCGATATTGTATCCTAAAATCTCTCATGGATTGCGATTTAAACGGAAATTTACTAGCCTTTTTAAACAACTTTCTAGAAGAAAGAAGGTTTAAAGTAAAATATAACGAACACTACTCATCCACCATGATTCAACAGAATGGAATCTCCCAAGGGACAATCTTGAGTGTTATGCTCTTTCTAATAGCAATCAATGATGTCACAAATAACATTATTCCACCTATCAACATCAGCCTATTTGCCGACGATATTATAATCTATTGCAAGGGCAACGATCTAATTTCCATCCAAAATCATTTACAGAACGCTATCGACAACTTGGCAAATTGGTCACAAACATCAGGGTTCAAATTCTCTCCAAGTAAAACAAAAGCTATTCATTTCCACAAAAAAGATCTACACAATCAGGAACCCAGATTAAAATTAAACAACCACCCGATTGAATATAGTGAACACTTAGAGACACTTAAAAACAAGTGTAAATCTAAAATATACATCCTGAATGCTCTAGCAAATTATGACTGGGGAGCAGATACGTCGACCTTAATGATAATGTACAGAACCCTGATTCGCTCTAAACTTGACTTTGGCTCAATAGTTTACGCATCAGCTAATCCCAATAAATTAAAAGTACTGAATGCAGTGCACAATACCGTTATAAAGATTGTCACAGGAGCTTATATAACTAGTACAACCAGCGAAGTCCTTTGTAATGCCAAAGAACTTCTACTGCAACGAATAAGAGAAATAATTTTGCCCAAATACGCTTCATCAGTAGCCCCCACCCCCCAAAACCCTGTCTATCACTCAATATTTGATCCACTGTTCCACCCAGTCTATGACAAAACTTCCTAAACCAACCCACTACAGAATCACACAATTATTAAACCAAGTTAGCCTACAATTTCCCCAAATTGCCTCCAAAGTTACACCAGAAATGACTTCCTAGACACCCTCCTCTCTTAGTATCAATTTTGATCTCTTGACGATCGCCAAGACTGATAACAATCTTGCAATAATTCGGGCCATTTTTAATGAACTTTACTACAAGCTTTGTGATTAATATACAAAGCTACAACTACCCGTTTGCGAACTACACATACTTACATATTCACAGACACGTCGAAAAACGATATCGGAGTAGGAGCAGCTTTTGTCACTCATGACATCAACGTTAAAGTTCGCCTACATCCAAACACCAGTGTTTTCACAGGAGCAGTCATTGCCATACTAAAATCATTAGAATGGATCCAGGACCAAATAGACGACAATTACCTGCTGTGCTCGGACTCCAAAAGTGCCCTGCAGGCATACAAAACCTGTATCCGAACGAATCTCTATTATGCCAAATCCAAAAGTTAGTAACCACCATCCCCCGTACGGAAAGGCTGCTTCAACTTGCATGGGTTCCGTCACACACCGGAATTCCAGGTAACGAAGACGCAGATAGGTACGCAATATCCTCGAATGATGCTGTGAACTTCAACTATGTTGCCCATTACGACGCCAAGAACAATTTTAAGGACTGCCTAACTAAACAAACAGAAATCGAATGGAAGACAACATGTGGAAACCGATTCGACACCAAATCCATTCTCTCTTACCAACCCAATAGTCGACGTCAACAAGTATGCTTTACCAAGCTTAAAATTGGACACAGTCGATTAACACATTCCTACTTCCCTACTTGCTAGAAAAAAGTGAACAACCAAACTGTGATGTGTGTAATGTACCCCTCACAACCGACCATTATCTTAATAGAATGCAAGAAATACGATGATTCCAGAAAGAACGTTCACATGCCCCCAACAATAGACGAGGACTTCAAAAATCCCCTCATCTTTATTAAATCCTTTAAAATGACTAATTTAACCAATTTATTGTAAAATATTGTTACGTTACTTTGTGATAATGACCGTGTAGTTAAAGCACATTAAGCATAAATAATCACTTGCCCGACGATACAGTTTTTTCCAACACTGTAGATGTGTAGAACCAATTTTTATTACATCGTTAGGGCGCATTTTACGAAACTTTCGTGAATAATTTCCCGGGGCCAAGCGCGAATTTGTTTGCTGTATAAGCACAAATTAGGTTGTGTCAGTTATTGGAGGTTCTAAGGAATAGTAAAATATTTGCCTGTACTTTAAGTATTTATTTATTTATTGACGAACAAAACAGGCAAAACGTCTAATTACATTGTTCGATAGTTACTGAAAAATCACAACCATTTTTGAAATAAATAAATTTAAACAAAAACAGACAGTAAATGAACCTACACGTCAACATAGGCAACATGGAATTAGTTCAATAATATTTTTATCTGTGATTGAAATTTTGCTATCGGCGATGAAAAAATTTCTATTGGAAATCCAATTTTTTACGAGAGTTTGATACCGTCCAATACTTATAGAAGAGATTCTTTTTCCGTGATCAATTTATGGACCTTAGATAATGCTTTTGTAACAATAAAGAGCATTATATAAATTCAACATGCTTTGCTTGTTTTTGCTCTGTATTGCCAATTATGAAGTAATAGCCTCACCTTTTCGTAAGTAAAACATAATTGTTTTTTTTTGCTGTAATTTCTTTACAAGTGTAAACTTTATTGCAATTACCTTGATTCAGAAATAAAGCTTTCCAAAACATTGGCTTGGATAAAAACAGTTTTCTTTTGAATTGGTGCCCCGAAGAACGAATAATCACTTCTAACTAGGGTTATCGTACGTCCCGATTTTTTGGAATTGTACCGATTTAGAGCTAGTTGTCCCACAACGAAATGGTGTCCCGATTTCCAAGAATATTTTACGCTTTACGGATTTCAAGCGATTTTTGCAAACTCTAGTTCAATAATCTAATAATTTTAGCTAATGACATATTTTGCATTCGTGGTTTTAATTTAGATTTGTTCGAAGTTACAAGCAGGGTTACCATCTTTCTAAAAGTGAAAATGTCTGACCCTGGTAATTTCTTTTAAGTATTATTCCTTAAAAATAGAATTTTAAGGCCATCCTGAAGTAACTCCTAAATTTAAGGGATAAAACAAGAAACCAATCTTGTAAATCCGCCTATGACTGTTCCGTCTGCCTCATTAATTTACTAATAGAATTACTCACCGGTTTGGCAGAAGTATTCTTATTAAATCACTTTTTTTACACATATTAACGTTCAGTCTTACAAAAATTTTTGAAATGCTGCCCTGATTTGCAACACAAGTCCCGGATCGTCTCTGCATTGAAGATCTAAAATTTGTAAACAAAAATGGTTGCTGTCGAATTCTTTGTACGGGATTAAAATCATAATCAACCTCTTATTGTTCATAAAATGATCCATTTTCAATTTTATTAAACACGTACGCGTCAAAGGCACCACAAGACTGATTGCTAAATCAATTTTTAAATTAGTACACTTAATCACAAAACACCTGCGGCATTTCTTCTCTTGCGATAAGAAACTCGAATTGGAACAAATTCATCCTTGAAAATTGTGTAATTACCTCAATATATTTCACGCACTACTGGTATGTGTAACAACTATTTGCGAAAAACTTTAATAAATTATTACCCGATTTTTGAAATATTTTGGAATCATTACTTGAGTATAACCTATATCCGTGTTTGTTTTTTCTACGATGAATATTGATACACCCTGTATAATCAAAATCAATGTTTTTTTAGATCAATAATTGAATTAATCCTGGCGTCTTTTATTAAATTATTGGTCGTGTTACATCTTTCTGTTACATATTACTGTTAATACTTAAAATATCCTAAATATTTCAGCACATTGGTTTAATAACTGACACCATATCACAAGTTCACGAATATACTTTATTATAAGTTAAGGTCATGCCAAAATGTATAAAAAGTAAAATACTATGCAATTTAAATAGTTCCACACTAATATGTACTTAGAATATGCATGGAAAATAGTTATTAATTAATACTGCATTATTTATTATCACAAAATGTCTTGTATAAGAGCATTATGAAAAGTAAACTCAAAATAATAAAATAAAGTTAAAGTATTTTTTATGAAAATCGTAAGGTATTTGTTTTTGCAACTAAGTATACTTTTTCTTACTTTGTGCCTAAATATTTAAAATCGGGACATTTCGCGTCCGGACAGCCATTGTGCCGGGACGCGAGACAACGGGTAAAAAATCGGGAAAGTCCCGACAGAGTCGGGACGGGTGGCAACCCTGATTACAAGTGGTGCTGCAGCGTATGTCCTTAATTGTTTTGAAGAACTAGACTTTACACAAATAATAAGTTAACCAACGCGGGTAATTTCCGAGTCGGCTTCTATACTTGATTATAAAATTACTTCAAATGCTGTAATTTCTGGGTTGTTTATACACTTGATGCACTTGATCATATATAATCTATTGTACAATATCCATTTCATGTTCAAAACCCAGTTATTAGAACTTATGGGAATTTTAAAAATTGTTATTTCAAACATTTTGACTCCCAACTTAGATCTTTGCATTGAAATGTTATTTATGAATTAAACAATATTGATGATGTTGTAAGGTTTATAACTAGTAATTTAATTATATTGTTAAATATTTATGCTTCTGTTTGTAGCTCTAGAATAACTAAACGTGCAGCACCGCGACTGACCGACAATATAAAACAAATAATGCGTCTGAGAAACCGTTCCTTACAATAATCTAAAACTTCTAAAAGATTAGAACATTTCGATTATTATAAGCAGCTGAGACATTACGTTAACAGAGCGGTCACAAGGGAAAAAGAGCTTTTTATGCCTATGCTGAACTAAAAAGCGTTTTGGAATAACTTAAAATTTGACCTAAATATAAATGCGGCGAAGAAAGAAATCCCTCCTGACATTAACAACGTGAAGGAATTAAATAAAAACTATCGATTCTATACCTAAGTTACAAGCAAATAATGAACACCGAAGGAACTTTTACCTTACACACCGCAAAATTCTGTTAAACGCTTATTGAAATTGAAACCGGAAAACGAGACTGATATTTTGAAGATAATTATTTCAATCAAAACAACAGTAAGTGTAGTAGACGTTATTACAATTTCTATTATTAAATACCGTATTCCATTTTGTTACCGTAAGTAACGTATATTGTCAATTATTGTTTTAAGTATTCGGAATTTCAAAGTGAGTGGAAAAACGCTATTATTACTCCCTTACCGAAAACATCTTCAGTAAAACAAGTCAAAGATTTGCGACCAATAAGCATATTACCGATTCTATCAAAAATTATTGAGAAAGTAATCGAGCAGCAACTTAGTAGTTCACGTTTAGAAGGTAATCAGATTATACCAGTTAACCAGTTAGGCTACAAGAAGGAGCATAGTTGTAGTACTGCGCTCTTTCATATAACTGATGAGCTGATGACATAATTTCAGCTACGGACCAAAGCAAAATAACACTTATTCTGTTATTCTGTTCGGGGTCCGGACATTAGGGCGCGGCCACTTAGACGCGGCCCCTCGGGCGCGGCCGTTACGGCGCGGGGCAGTCGGGCGCGAGGACACTCGGGCCCGGGACGCTAAGGCGCCAAGACTCTAAGACGCGAGGACGCCAGTGCGCCGGCCATTAGATCGCGCTACTTTTAACTACACTACTAGTTGTTTTCTAAAAGTAAAGCAGCTAGCTACGTTGTCGTTATTAAAAAGAGCTTTATTGCCTAGCTATTTTTCAAAGATAAGAAAAGTAGAAAAATTATTTAGTCTGCAATCCTAGATGCAGTTTCTTATTGCAGGTAAAATCTATAAATCTTAATATTTGATTTCTTTTGGTGTTTGAGATTTGCAGTTACACATTCCTTGATTTCTTAGCTTCTATGCAAATAATATTTCAGGATTCATTGATTTGCTACATTAGATGCACAGGGTGCGTTTTCAGCTAGTATTATACATAAAAATAATAGATTGTTTGAGTATTTAATTATACCGTTTATTTAAAATTTGACAAAAGTTTAATATTTTGCAAAATTGTATAATAATTCTGGTTTATGTGGTATTCCTAAAAGTCAGTAGTTTAACGTTGTAATACTTGCAATGCTGTAGATGTGTTTTGCATGAATGATTCCCTGATTCAAAAATTGAGCATTTAACGTAAAAACGCTTAAATGAGTGATTACGGCTCTGACAGTTTTCAAAAGAT
This sequence comes from Agriotes lineatus, assembly GCA_940337035.1. Taxonomy (NCBI): domain Eukaryota; kingdom Metazoa; phylum Arthropoda; class Insecta; order Coleoptera; family Elateridae; genus Agriotes; species Agriotes lineatus. Next base: position 43,976 of record CALNHX010002179.1, read on the forward strand.
ATTAAGAACATTTGGGGTTGAGGTCAAATGCAGAAGGAAATACCTCAATTCGCAAAACCTCACTGCTTTGGACGTTTGGGGTGCTACACTCCATGGAGGAGTCAGTTTAGAAAAATATCTAATAATAATAATAATAATAAATCGTCTTTTATTAGCTCCATTGTATTACAAAAATTTATAACCTAGTGAAGATACACAAAAAATAAACATAGCATAAAGGAGCTATCCCAAGGCGGAGTTCAGCATTTTACCTTTCGGTTAGCTGTTCTACCACTCAACCCTTGCCAATAAATAAATTAAATCTAATATTATTTAGCTATATATACATATAAACATATAACATTATAATAAATAAAATAAACTTACATTACTAATACCAGTCTGGAAATATTTCAGTCCTTGTTTAATAAAAAAGTATAAAATTTGAATTTGAATTGATTCAAGGTTAAGCTTTTGAATGTGCTGTTAATACTGTTGTAAATTTTAGTTATTTGGTAAGTGAAACACTGTTTAAAAAATTCCGTTCTATGTAATGGTGGAATTAGCTTACCTTTGAATCTAACATTTAGATTGTGAACATCCGTGCGAAATGTAATCTTATTATATAAGTAAGGTGGTGATCGAAAGATGAGAATTATGTGATAAAGGCAAGCAGCATGTAGCAATCTCCTGTTATCCATATTAACCATTTTAATTCCTGAAGTTTATAAGAAATATGTTGGTACTTGCGAATTCCAAAAATAAGTCTCATACGGGAGTTTTGCATTTTTTGAATTGTTTGTGAATTGACTTTGTCAATAAACGGTCCATATATAGTATCGCAGTAATTAAAGTGAGATAGCACCAAGGAGTTACATAAAATCTTTTTTGTGTTTACATTAAGAACCTGTCTGCTGGAGTAAATTGTTTTGAGTGAATTGTAAGCCTTTTGTGTACATTCGTTTACATGGAGATTAAATTTTAAATCCTCGTCTATTACAAGCCCAAGGTTTTTAACTGATTTACTGAGTTGTATAGGTGTGGAGTCAATAATAATAATAATTGAATAGAAATTATCAATTCTTTTTTTAGTTTTTTTGGGCCAAAAAGTACTACGTCTGTTTTGTGGGGATTTATGGTGAGGCCGTGTTTGTTGGAATAGTCAATTAAGCTTCGCAAGTCTTCATTAAAATTTTCCATTGCTGGTATAAAATTTTGTTTATAAAATGAAGCGTACAATTGAGTGTCGTCCAAATGATGTTTGGAGTACTTAATTACACTGTTTAGATTAAAAGTATAAATACAATAAAGCAGGGGCCCCAAGATTGACCCCTGCGGAACTCCAGATTGTAAATCTAAGAGATTCGATAACCTGCCATCAATTTTTACAGCTTGTTTTCTGTTTTCTAAGTAACTTTGAAAAAAGTTACAAGACACTTCATCAAGACCAACATGGTATAAAATAGATAAGAGCAGAGTATGGTTAATGGTATCGAATGCCTTAGAGTAATCAATGAGCGCCAATAGTGTCAATTTATTATCATCAGTTGCTTTTACTATGTCGTCAACAATGCAAGTTAAAGCCGTTTCGCAACTGTGACCTTTTTTGAATCCTGACTGAGTTTGTGGAATAATATTATTTAGAAGTAAAAAATTTCGTAACTGTTTGTCAACTATTTTTTCAATAATTTTTGAAATTGCTGGTAGAATACTAACTGGACGTAAAGACTGGCACTCTGCTGGATTTGACACTTTTGGAATCGGTTTTATAATCGAATTTTTCCAAAGAGATGGGTATTTACCTTCAATTGGGCAACTGTTAATAATATTAGTTATGTGGGGCAGTATTACGGGACATGATAGTTTCAGGATATCAACCTGCATTTGACGTGAGAGATTTGATAATACTTAGTATTTCCCGTTGATCCACTAAGGTAAATGAGAAAAATGAATTAGTGAGCCTCTCAGAGTTATTATAAAACGAAATCATTTCGTCCACGTTTTTCACTAAGGCAGGATTACTGTTAATGAAATAGTTATTAATTTCATTTACGTTTTTTAATTGATCAGGTAAATCTACATTTTTGTTATTACCAAAAATATTTGAAGCTTTTAACATTCGCCACATATTGCTTGAGGAGCCTTTAATTTTGTATTCTAAATACGCTTTTTTTTCATTTCTAATGGCTGTTGTTACTATATTGCGTAGCCGTTGATAATATGCTCTGTCCTCGTCAAGTTTAGTATTTTTGTACCTAGTATAGGCCTGATCCCGTGAAGATTGCATTAATTTAATGGTTTCAGTTAGCCAAGGTGCTGGCGGTTTAGTTAAACGTCTAGTAATATACGGGGCATGTGAATTGAAAGGTCGACAATAGTATGTGTAAAGAATTCCACCTTTTCATTAATATCACGAATATAGAAAATTTCATCCAACTGGGTGGAGTTTAGATCCGTTGTAAATTGATCAATATTAATATTTTTGTAATCTCGATATGTTAAAAACTTTTGAGTGGTTGGTTTACTTATTTTAAAGATGCATGATAATTTTTCATGATCCGATACACCATCTACGCTTCCGACCTTCACTTCGCTTATAATATCCATCTTGTTAACAAAAATAACATCAAGTAAAGTTTTAGTAAGTTTGGGGATTCTAGTTGGTTCGTCAATAATTTGTTGCAAATTAAGGCCCATTGTCATGTCCAACAAATCACTACAGTATTTGTTAGTTAAATCTAGCATGTCAAAATTTAAATCTCCACAAAAAACAATAGTTTCATAACTAGGTAACAACATTGATAATGTTGTTTCTAATTCATCAATAAACATCTTTTTATCACATATTTCTGACCTATAGCCAACACCAAATGCAGTACAAGTTTTATTTAATTGAAGGGAAATCCAACATTGCTCTATGCTGCTTGCCGTATCAATAAACCTAAAATTATAAATATTTTTTATATAAAACGCAACACCTCCCCCACCTCTTCCATTGCGATCGCGTCTAATTATTGAGTATCCTGGAATGCTTACAGAAACATCACTGATAATATATTTGAATATCTTTCTAGCGTTCTCGGATATTGGTTTATTAAATAATTTTTATATGTGGATCTGGATTCTGGATTCTGGATTAAAAATGGAGGGTGAGTTACCTCACACGCACTTAGGCCGCATTAGGTGGGCCCATTGTGCTACCTCCCAGCAGCTCTCCAAGTTGGGTATCACTCAAGCCATCCAATCTTTTGAATGTACTTAAGGACGACCGCAACTGGAATGTTGCTAATTCTGGCCATATCGGGCCAGAAGTCCCCCAACATGGATCCTCTGACTCTTGCGAGAGCTGGACAGTGACACAGAACGTGTTCTGCTGTCTCGTCATCCTCGTTGCATCCGCGACAGTTTGGGCTGTCCACCAGTCTCATCCTGTGCATATGTTGGTTTAGAGTGCAGTGTCCAGATAGGATACCCACGACTAGTCGAAGGTTCCTTCGGGACAGTTGCAAGCAATATTTGGCTGTCTTTGGCGAGGGCGCTGTAATAGCAGCCCGTGCTTGACGACAGCTTTGCATGTTAACCCATCTTCGTATGAAGCTGTTTAAGGTTTCTTGATATAGCATAGAGCTTAATATTGTCAGGGATATGGGGATTACGGGTTCTGGCCCCCAGAGAGGTTGTCCGGAAGCCAGTCTCGCAGTCTCATCAGCCTCCTCATTGCCGTAGTTACCGTCATGTCCTTTCACCCATACAAGAGAAACAACATTATTTTTTGAGATATCTTCGAGAGCTTCACGGCACTGCAGTACCACACCTGAGGTAATTGTGCAACTGCCCAGGGCTAGTAAAGCGGCTCTACTGTCACTGAAGATACCAATACATTGATTCTCGATTTTCCTTTCAAGAATTGCTTTTGCACCATGCATTATTCCAATTACTTCCGCTTGAAAGACAGTGGCCATTTTGCCTAGTGGTATGCTTTGACGGAGGTTCAGATCGTCAGAGAAATGGATCAATTATAGACGGAAATGATCTTTTCGTGTTGAATTGATATACATTTTAACTACTGTTCGAGCATAACCATTAACATTTTTATTTTCGGAAAACATTGCTCTGGCGGAAATAAACTGCGATTTAAAAAAATACAAATATACTCTCTTAGTTACTTCTAAGCATAGTATTTCAATACTAACCAATAATTTAGCAACATTATTACTTTGTTACCTTTATTGGTGCTACGTCACATTAGTATACTATTGTACTAGTTTAATAAGAGGGCAATGCCTTTTATTAAACGAGTACAATTTACTACTTTATCTACTTTTCATAAAAATTATCAAAAGCTTTGAATTTTGACATTTCATAAATTTCACAATCTGTCAGTTGTCTAGTGCAAAGAAGGCTCTATCAATGTTTTTCGTATGAAAGTAACAATACAAAAACGGTGATATAATGAATTTTACTGTTTTCGGTGTTATAATAACCACATTATGAGATCAAAGTAGATAAAATGTATCATTATGCGCAAATCAATAAATAATTTTAGACGGCTAATTTTAACCACCGATAATTTTAATCATGGCATTTGTTCCTCCATTTGCCTCCAATAAATTTAGACATGAATGACTTTCAACCGTAATGAATTGATATATATTTCATTTACTGTCCGATCATTACCTCAAGAATTTGTAAATTTTGTACTAACGGAAATAACATAGTTTTCAGAAATTTTAAACATTATAACAAATACCGTAACACGACTCGATCCCGTGGCCTCGTTGGAGGGCGGGCGATGGTTAATTCCTGCGCTCTCCCCGGTAGGCGGGGTCAGATCATAGTGCGAGAGCGAGAGAGAGAAAAATATATATATTTACAGAGGTTTTATTATACTAATATATACATGTATGGTTAAATATCTAATTCTAGCTTGAAGACGTTTTCGGGGCGGTGTCCTCGGGTGGTGTCCCGGTGTTCTCCCTTTAGTGGGGAGGGGTGCGTGAGCCGGGGGCAGCGGACGACCTGGCTCTGGCGGCGGCGCTGGGAGCTCGGCGCTTGGCCTCACTGGTTCCTCGGGCCGGATGGCTGGGGGTGGGGCGCCTAGGCAGAGGCGACGGGCGACGGCGGTGTTGGCGGTGGCTGTATGGGATGCGTGCCGGAGAGGAATGGAGGGGCGGCCGGGGGCGATCGCGGAGCTGCTTGTTCAACCGCGGGTCCCTCCTGTGGTAGTGTGTGGTAACCCTGACCTCGCTTCGGACCGGTAGGGCCACTTTAGGGAGTTGGGGGCGGCGACTCGGCTCGGTGGAGGAACAGTACGCCTCATACAAGGACTGCAATTCCCGCGTTTCCTCGGCGCTAGGGTGCAGCTCTAGCTCCACATCCAATTTTCGGCGGCGGCGGAGGACCTGGCGCTGACGGCGACGCTGGGGGCGGAGACCTGCCGGGTCCGGGCGACCAGGGCTTCCAGTTCCGTAGGAGTGTTGTGGGGTTCAGGAGTCCGGGGACAGGGCTGCGGGGAGGCGGCGTCCGTTCGAAAGAGGGTGTCCGTCCGGAAGGGGGAGTCCTTCCGAAAGGGGGAATCCGTACACTTGCAGACATCGGCCGAACAGGCGCTGGAAAGTCTCCTGGTGTCTGTGAAACAAAAATTGGAAGGATTAGCGCGGGGGGGCGTCCTCGGAGGGGGAGGCTGGAGGCGGCGTCTCGTGGAGCGGGGGGGAACGTCTTTACTCCATGGAGGCGGTGACAGCTCTCGGGGATGCGGGTTCTCCGAGCTGTTGGCCGGTAACCGGGACGTCGCTAGGGGGGGGGGGCGGTCGACTCTACAGACAATGGCGGCGGAGGTTGGGGGCGGCAAGCGTGTCGGGCCGCTGGATCAGGCTGAAGACAGGGGCCCACGTTATTTAATTTCTACTAATTTCCAGGAGCTCGGGGAGCACCACTGGAGACTAATTTCAATTTGTTGGTTCAATTTCGCTAAGTTCCAAGAGCTCGGTGAGCACCACTGGAGACCAAGTTCAATTTTTTTACTCGTGCAAATTTCCCTAAGTCCCAAGAGCTCTGTGAGCACCACTGGAGACTAAATTCAATTTGTATTTGTACTCAGTGGGTCAATTTCGCTAAGTCCCAGGAGCTCGGTGAGCACCACTGGAGACTAAGTTCAATTGGGGGTTGGAGTACACTGGCTGCTGGACACTGGATGCTGATGACTGGACTGTTGGCTGTCCGGGGCGCGTAAAGCCAGAACACACCATTTTACAGCGCTCTGATGCGTTCAGTCGTGGTGTGTTTTGGCTTCAATTTTGAAGGCGATTTTGTAGGACAATTCACACCTCGTTGTAGCGCTACAATGCGTTTTACCTGATTGAAGAAAATGTGAATGTAGTAAAAATACCTCCAGTAGTTTAGTGATATAAAGTGCATCTTTAAATAATATCTTTTGTGGTTTCTTAGTTTCGTTTAATTTTTTAAATCCCGTTTGTGGCCAAATTCTAGAAAAAAATGTATGCCCATTTTAGCTTTTAGATATACTGATGTATGGGTTATTTTTACCTTTCTCTTCATAAACCTCTTATCCTTCACAAACTCAACTATAGAAATTCAAATGTTTAATAATGAATTATTTTATTGAAACTTCCATAAATTCATTTATTTATTTTTATTTATTTTATTTGTAGAAAAACTAATAATGATAAACTGACCAAGAAGTAGTCTTGTGTGTGGCGGCCAAGTCATAAGCAAATTAATTAGAAATTTCCAAATTAACTAACCAGAAAATCAAATATCTATTTATTATATGTATTATAGAAAAAATATGGTATTTTTAAAGTACTCGTACTAATAAGAAGTCGCATCCAATAAGTGTATACCTACTATAGCAATCCATAGGCTTACTTTTTATCGATTGTTTAATTTTAAGTTTAAATGTGCTAAAGTTGCCCAGCATTTAATTTGGTTTCGAATGTTATTAAATAATTTTGAGAATAAATAAATAGACTTTGATTCTTTTTTGGCATAACACGCAAAAGTGTTTCCTTACTTCTGCTTTTATATCTGTGAGCAAATCTCGTAAATGAATATTGGTATTTATAAGAACAAATAGCTAATGAAAATACATATACTTTCCTCACAGATAATACTTCAGATTCCAAAAATAACTTTATTGTGGTGAATCCATAATCTTTTTTAAATATAATTTTTAAAACTACTTTTTGCAGAATTTCAAAAGCAACAAATATCAACTCGCAGGATTACGGATTGTACCAAATCAAAATAAATATCTTTTATAGTTGCTATTTTGGTTATATTTTTGAGTAATTTGAATTTGTATAAAGTTTTTCTTAGACTTATTACTTGTTCTTCGATATGTTTATTCCATTTTTGATTTACGTATATGTAAACACCTATACATTTACAATGTTTTATATTATTACTTATGTAATTTAAGGTATGAATAAAAATAATGGGTTGAATAGGTAATTGTTTGTAGGAAAAATATGTAAATTTAGTTTTGAGCAAATTTGGTAATAAGAAATACCTATTTAATTTATGGATTATCACAGCCATTTAATTGTCCACCTTTAGTATAAGTTCGACAGTTATCTGCTTCAAATATAATGGCTATATCATCTGCAAATGAGGTGATTTGAGCTTCGATATTTAATTACAGCGAGACATTTATGAGAAACAAAATTGAGCCCAGAACTGTACTTTGAAGTACTCCTACTCACCAATTCGGTGATTTTTTGATACTGTGTACTTTGGTACTGTGGCAAATTGTGTCAAAAGCCTTTGCTAGATCAAAGACCACAGTTAAAGTATTTTTAGTGGTCTCTAACTTACTGTATACATTATCTATAAGTTTCTAAGTTGCTTTATTAGTTCCCACATTATTACGAAAATGGAAATCCATATTGATTCAAACATTAAAAGATAATATTTCAAATGTGTTGAAGAAATTCATCATCCTAACTTTTACTAAATCTTTCAATTATTTTGCTTATACTTTTAATGAAATAAGTCTATAATTAATTCATATTCTTATTTGGGTATTTCGCCACTCTGCAAATTAAAAATATTAAATAACGAAAATATTAATAAAGAACGTTTCGAGGGAAAATCTGCCCTCGTCTAGAATTATTTACACTTGTTTTGTCTCCTGATTTATGTATTAGTATTGTCACGTTTTGCGTTCTTGAATGAAAATGAACTATACGCGGTTGTACGAATAGACTGTACTTTAGTTAGCCATAAGAAATTTGTATCGTAAATATTTTTAGGTAGAATTTCGTAGGCAAAATGGTCCTATTAAAGTTACAACAGGCGAGTATTTAGCCGGTCTTTAGAAACGTGTTTTTCTCTGGGAAGATGGAAATATTCCAAGCCCACGGAATCATTAAGGGCAAATTTATGAAACTTTACCTCGTAAGCCGAAAAAATAGGCAGAACTACGTGCCGACTATTTGTTTTAGTAGAGTTGTAAAAATTTATTAGCGATAATTTGCGAGGTGTCGACCGCTTGACTAATTTTAGCGTGTGAAACCCTCAAATTGGTCGAATTCATAGAGCTATTATGTGACAGAAGTCCAAAATTTAGAACTGTTCTGATAAGCTTATTTGGAAATTTGAGAACGCCTACCCAGTTTTCTTGGTCAAACTGGACTTAGAATTTAGTTAGTTAATAAGTAACAGTGTTAAACTTAAGTTGTTCTGTAAATGGCGGAAAATAAATGCAAGTATTTGAACTTAAGTGTCTTATATATCTCGCAACAGTAGCTTTAGTCTTCGTGTACAAGTATATTTTGACTAAAAGGATTGCCAGTTACCCCGACTTTAGACGAATTTGCGACAGTATAATTATACTACTTTTGAATACATTCGGGTAATTCTCATTCGTCAAACATAAATTAGAGATATGAGTAATGGATTTTAAAATAATAAATATAAGGTTTCTATACAATCATTGGTTATACCATCAATTTAAGCTGAATAACTTTTTTTTTTAATTTTAATGTGTTGGATTGAAAGTGTCACAAAATTTATTAGCACAAACGTTACTAACGTTAATTTTTTTTGCCATGTCAATGCCCACATTCTGGAAAAATTTATTTATATAATTAGCTTTAATAACATTATCCCTAATTACATTACTCTCTTCAACAAGGATATCAATTTCGGATATCCTAGTTTCCAAATTAGCTATTTCATTCACTATTTTCCACGTTTCCTTAATATTGCCGTGTATATATTCAAATTAAACCAAAGTATAGCTAGAACGTTTTATTAATAGCTGTGACGTTTAGTATACGGATTAAAAATAAATTTGCACATTTTCTATAGAAATTTAAGAAACTACTAAACTATAAACAATAATAATGAAAATATGCGTACATGCATTATTAAAAAGATAGCACAATAATAAGTCAGTGACTTGTCCCATGGGTTTTGCATTGGGACGATTGAGCATCACATTTTCTGAGAAACTTCTTTTTCTTTTACGATTTCTTGATTGCCCTAATTTCATTATTGGAAGGTCTACCTGGATGTATGCGTTGCCGACCATCAGTTAAACCTGGTCTTGGCTTTCTGCGAACAGAAGTTGGCTGCACTTCTATTTTTCTCGAAAGCTTTGATTTAGCTTTTGCAAAAAAGTGTTTAACTTGAGCAGGTGTCGTAATATTCTCTAAATATTTCTTAAAATTATAACAATGTCAGTCATAGTAGCTGATTTGAGAGCTACTCGGCTGCTACTATATCAATTATATTTGAAACATTTTTTAAAGGTTGGCAACAGTTACCTCGTGGTCTCCATCGTTTTTCTTGTTCTCCTCATTAGAATCTTGTATTATGTCGTGCACATCCACCAACTGAAAAGACCTTTTTTACATATATTTCGGTGCTTACAGTGTAAGATTTCTTAGGTGTTTGTGTATCATCCATGTTCTTATAAAAATTCGCTGGCGCACTTCAGCCTAAAGCAATTCTTGCAAAATCAACTTTATAATCAGTGGTACGAGGTGCAGTTTTAACGTAACTTTTGAACTTTTTTTGTACTGCACATATGTTTACAAAATCGCCCACTTGGTCCAAAGGGGCAATCGCACATTTCAAGGTCAGTAAACACGCTATACAACATTTTACTGTCTAACTTTGGGGTTACATGATAGCATGATTCGTCTATGTGAGATACAAACATATCTTCTGCCATACGTACAAATTCCATGTATACTAATTCCTGTTCACTACAGCGGGAACTTCAAGTAAACGGCGCTTGTGATAATTTTCAAAAGTGTCAGTTATAAACTCAAATACTCGATTAGAGCACATGCATTATTAAAAACACGACAACGTTGCAAAACTATGTCTTTGAAAATCCTTATCGATGCCTCTGCATAGTTGTTTGTATATATTTCCATGGGTTATTATTTTCGTACGGTAACATAAACACCATTCTTTACGTCGGCTCCATACATTTACTAGATGGTGTTTTAAATTTCTATATTGCGCTTTCTCTAAATATTTTATCAAACTTAAATAGTTATTTCGACGACAAGTGTTAGAAGTGCAACTTTTTTTCACAAGTGTGGAGGGTTATTAAACTAGGCACAGCCGAGTTTAATAATCCACACGTGTGAAAAATAAGCACGCTAACACGAGTTGTCTATATGATTTTTTTTAAAATTTGATGAATATTCAAATCCAAGCCTATTTTGTATAGAATTTTATTGGCCTTAATTTTAGTCAAGTGGGTTGGTCAGTTCTGGTAATTTGGGAAACGTCTTTATTTATTGAAATCTGTAATTTGTTCATGTCAAAATAAAACGAAAAATGAATAAATAATTTTCTACTAAAATCGCTCATTCCTAAATTAAAAACAGTGTCCCTTTTTTTCAGTGAATGAAAAAAAGTCGACACTTCACACCCTGAAATTAATTTAAAAGCGCCTACTTCTTTAAATGGAATTTGAAAGAATAGCTCTTCAACAGTTTCAGCGTAAATTAATTCTTTAAATTAAAGCATTATTGCTTTTCTACTATTTTTGTGAATATTATGATTGGAATCCCACAACCACCGCCAAAATACTTGACACATGTGAAAAATGCAACGCAGAAGAACAGATGGTGGAAACACTGACCTAAGTGCACTTCTTTCAACTTGGCTATCATCTGTTAAAAATACTCGTGGAAGATATTCATCTGATAGTCTATTTTTAAGAAATATATCTTTAACAGTAGTAAATTCAAGTGTATAATTTCCTTCCTTTCCACAGTGAACTGACAAAAATGTAACGTAATGGTCAGCAGTTATTCCATCAGCATAATTTGCAATAGATATAGGAGAGTGGGTGGGTGTTGTGTCGTCCTGCAGCACGGTGTGGTTTGTCGAGTTATAATGGGTTATTAATATCCAGCAAAACACACCACGATGTAGCACTGCCTTTTAAAACATTGAGCTGTAAAATGGTGTGTTCTGGCTTTACGCGTCCGGGGCACTTCCTTTGTCGAGCTGTCATCTTTATTTTGATGTGTTTATGAAGGTTTCGGGCCGGGCGGTCTTGCTGCAGCCTTGTAATCTTTAACGCGGCTTCTGTTATGCAGCTGTGAAAACTGCGTCCTTTTGGTTAGCGATCTATTAATTAATGCCGTGTATCGATCCTTACTGCGCTACGAGAGCGTAATATAAGTATGTACATATGATAATAGAGGCCCTCGCGTTTCTCCGGATCATATCAACGGAAACAAACTTACGTTATATTCTTGTTACCGAATAATGTTTACGAGCAGAAAACTTTTGTTATTCGCGAATATTGCCCTTTTATGATTGGTTACTTCAAAGCATTACTCGTATTAATGCATCTAAGAACAGCAGTAACGAAAATCTAATATTAATCACTCTTATACATCTTAAAAACAAACACAACGAAGAAAGCAAGTCAATGTAGAGTTTTCAGATTCCTTTTATTGCTTAAGAATATGTAATTAGATAAGAATAGGTTAATTTAACAGAAATTCTTGTGCACTTTATTTACGATTTAGTAAATGGTGTTTGTGTCGTACAAAATTATCAACTATTTAAATGTTTTTATACCTATATTAAATTTAGTTATTTTGCGTTGTCATGTAATTCTAAAAATATTCAGTAGTAAAAAAAGGAAATATTAGTGGAAATACAACTCAAAAATACTAGACCACGTAGCACTGATAATTGTAGCAAAACCTGTTCTGACATAATTGCAGTTTAGCAAGAGCTTCTTCAAATGGGTTGGTTTTAGTAGTTTTAGCATAACACATTGGTTTAGCGAATTTATTCCGACTTTTTAGAATTTAAAACAATTCTTTTAAGATTCAAATTAAAAACCAGAGATATTTCATACATTCAACTGTTTTTATGCCCTGTATGACATTTTTAAACGAAAATAGGGTAAAAAGCGGTGGTAAGAAAAATGTAGGTGTTATTTTACTTATGTGCCGAAATAAATCAAATTCAACTCGAATTCCGTTCCCTGTATTGGTACAGTAACTGTTAAATATATTATCGAAGTAATTTATCTCAAGCAGGGCGTCGGGTACACAAGACTTTTTGCTAGCCGTGGGACATTTGCGGTTTAATACGAGAGGTTGACAACTAAAACAATGGTGTACAATTCAATTTAGTTCACTGCAATACATTTAAATTCAGTTTTAAAATTCAACTCAATGCAATAAATTCAAAAGTAATTCCGTTAATTCAATATAATTCAAAGTAATGCAACTGAATTCCATTAAAATTCACGTAATTCATGAATTTGAATCAGTATTTCTATCCATGCATACAATTTTTTGCTCTATCCGGGAGCCAAGTGGGGATGCGTGAATGACTGATGAAACTAATCAGGTAAGTAATTTTCTCACAGAAATTCAGAATTTTGTTTCCTACGGATTTGGTACCAAAATCGGCAAAGGTTTTATTGGTAGTTTAACGCGGTTGCACTCCGAGCTCAAGTCGGAGTAACGTTGTAAATAAAGGAAGTGCATTGAACTTGGTTATGAATAATTTAGGCTCTAACTGCACAAAAACCGTGAGAACTAATACACAAATACGTATAGAATTGACGAAAGCTTGAGAACGAATTAGTATAAAGATAGAAATACTTGTATTTAATGAAACTAAAAACTAGAGTTCAAAGCTATCCACTTTCCGTAACTGTTAAACCTATATGAAATGAAAGAAAATAAAATTTCCTACATTTTATGTAGGTACTTCAGGTTTTTTTCTACGACCAATCGTTCAGCCGCGAGAGAGCCGCGAAGTTATAGTCCAGCCAAATGGTAGAAAAGAGGGGAAAGTTTTGGTGCAGTTTTGATATTTGGTCCCTATATGTCTTTTGGGTAGCTGTAAACAAATATCAGATTTTCAAACAAGAATTTTCACCGGAAATACATTTTTTAAGAAAAGGCGGAGCAAAAAACGGTTTTTTTTTCTAGTTTTTCTAAAATTACTGGAAAACTATCCAATTTCGGAACTGTTGACCTGATATGAAATGAAAGAGGATACAATTTCCTACATTCTATGTAGGTGAGGTTTTTTTCTCCGATCAATTGTTCAGCCGAGAAAGCGCCGCGAAGCTAGGTGGTAAAAGCAAAAAAAAAGAATTATCCCAGTTTACTTCAAAGTAACTCGAAAACTATCCATTTTTCGTAAATTAAAAATGGTATATGAAATGAATCTTCATAAATGAAATGTTGGCAAACCTGTACGCGCACAGCGACACAAAAAACATATAGGAACCAAATATCTAAACTCCAAAATGTTCCCCTATTTTCTACCATTTGACTGGACTATAATTTCGCGGCGCTCTCGCTGCTGAACGATTGATTGGAGAAAAAACCTCACCTACATAAAATGTAGGAAATTGTAGCATCTTTCATTTCATTTCATTTCATATATTGGGACAGAATAGAACTTTCTTGACATTATTAGAACATTTTTTAAAGAGGAATTCATATCTGATTTGCGCATGTTCTCATAATTTTAAAGGTGTTGATACTAATTTGAAAAAATAGATTAGCAAATAAGCATATCAAGGCACATTATTCATTTATTTTTAAAATAACTTAAAAACTAACTGTCCCACTTTTTTGTCTTTCAGTGTATATACGTATAATATTAATAGTTTATTTCATTATTAGAAATGTAAAATTTCACGTATACTGAAACATACATTCCCCAATACAAGCAGCAGAAATTATTTCATTTGAATATTTATTGCATTTTTTTTGCTTTATTTTATTATATATTAATTTTTTCCCGTGACTTTTTTGTGATGATTCGGTTGTGCTGTTATTGTAGTTGTTTTGGTTTTTATAACACTGCGTTTACACTATTTTTTGTTTATTATTAGATTTTAATGGAATCACGGCATTGGTTCGTCGACGGAACTTTTTCTACTGCACCACAATTATTCTACCAAATATATGTTATAATGGCAGAAAGATTTGGCGGAGTTCACCCTGTCGCTTAAGCTCTGTTGCCAGATAAACAATCTGTCACTTATTCAAGGATAATTGACTTTTGACTTACTGAAGAACATTCAACCAAATTTGGATCCAAGAAAAATCTCCTGTGATTTTGAGTTATCCGCTATCAACGCTTTTAAGGATGCTTTGCCAAATGCCGAAATTCTAGGGTGTTTGTTTCATCTCACCAAAAACATGAGAAAACATTTGGGTCAGCTTCACTTAACGGGGCGATACAATAACGATGCTGATTTTGCCTTGCAAGAGCGCATGATAACGTCGTTAGCGTTTGTGCCCATAGACGACTTGGATAACGCAATTATCTCATATGTTGCCCATCGAACTGGAACCATTGCTGCAATGGTCCGAAGATTCATATGTAGGACGTCCAACTCGTCGTGGAAATGAAAGGCGACCTGCTATTTTTCCTCCAGAGCTATGTTCAGTTTATAATCGTGTGTTAACGATAAGGCTGCCAACTATTGAAGGCCTCAATGCGGGACATGATTACTCTATGCCGGGGGGGGGGGGGGGGGGGGGGACAATATACAGTATCCGCCAAAAAGTGGGCATAATACGGAAAAAAAAATTATATTTTTCAAAGAAACTTTTTAAGTCAATAATTTGTGCTTGTCTAAAAACTTATTTAGCCCCTATCATATATACCGAGTGATTTTCACTTATTTAGAAAATGAAGTTTTTCGAAATTTTCAAAATCCTAAAAGTGCTATTTTTCAGAAATTAAGTAAGATTTCAATGAGATTTTTTTAGAGTGTGTTATTTTTAGCTAACTGAACAATCTCAAGGATAGAAAACACCTATTTTTAACTTTGGCTAAAAATTAATTTTTAAATTTTTTAAATATTTTTCAAGATTTCACATACCATAGTATGTTACTACTAAATAAAGAGGCATTTTGTCCATAAGAAAATTATCTCACTTGACTTTGCCTCGTGAGTTAAGGCTTTACTTTACCTGCGTGGAAATTCAAGTAAAACTGTGCTTTTTTGAAACACTCTCAAAAATTTTGTTATGGAGTTTAAAAGAAGCCTCCAAATAGAAATTACTTATACATAACATATATTAGTCAGCACAACTCGTATAATTGCAAAAAACGTATATAATTTGCCGTAATTAATAAAAAAACCTTAAAACCATCCTATTCGGATATTTCTAAACCAAAATTAAAAAGCTTTAGATGTACAGATAGGGTTTTCAATATACTAATCAGCTCAATTATTATATTTTTTTCATCAGCTGTAATTTGATTTTTATAACAAAAAAACCAAATTAATTATAGGCAACCAACAAAGGAGACAACTCACTTCTGTGATATAACACTAATGGCTTTTCGGGATTACAGGAGATTATTATCTACAAGTTTGAAACGTAATTAGTCCATAATGCATACTAGGTGTTTATTTAGTTTAAAACTGTATAATCACCTTTGGTTCTAGAAAACTAAGAGTGTTATATATATAACTAAAATTGCAAAAAATGTAGTTAGAAGATGGATGCGGACTTGAACATGATATATGTATAGAGTGATAACGGTCATCTAATATTTACTCCACTTTTTGGAGATTATGTGAAAGAAAAAGTTACACGGAAAATAGTAAAAATATCAATTTCACGGTAATTGATTGATGGGAGAAGGAAAATAAGTGTAGGTATACAATCAGGGGTTAATTTGTATATGAATGTTTTCAGCCAGCTTCGACGTGAGATTTAAAAAAACGGCCGTTATAGTATAATTATGCTTTCAAATAAATGTCTGGTCAAGTTGGCCGGTATTCCCATTAGAACATATACAAAAACAACCAAAAATCGGCCAACTTGATAAGACATTTATTCGAACATCCATTAGAAATAAGCAAATAAAACGTAGGTAGTTTGTAAATGAATATTTATTTATAAATTTATACTCGTAATGTAAGCCTACTTAAAACACGAATATTAATTAATATTGCAACTTAATTATAAATCTTTACATTTTATTTCTCTTACTGCCATATTTCTCGAATGACGAGAATCTACAATTTCCGGCAGTACTGCAAATAGATAAAATTGAATTAATTTACTCTGCACATTTTCTTCCCAAAATTTATAACTATAAGTAATCTTTTCAATAAATATGCCTACACCGGTATATACAACAAAGTAACAATACGTTTTTCCACTTATGTGTAATTGTCCCAGTACTTGATACATATAATTATGGTAATTTTTTAAATTTTATTTCCCTATTATTGCCTTCTGTGTTTCTTTTTCAAGATAAGTGATTATTTTTTTATCTATTGCTTCCGAAATTTTGCAGTTCCTCACACTATAGGGACACTTGATTTCGATTAGAGTATTTTCATCTATAATCCCATCTAGTGATGCACCTAAAAAATACCG
Organism: Agriotes lineatus; assembly: GCA_940337035.1. Classification (NCBI taxonomy): domain Eukaryota; kingdom Metazoa; phylum Arthropoda; class Insecta; order Coleoptera; family Elateridae; genus Agriotes; species Agriotes lineatus. The sequence goes on from CALNHX010002179.1 coordinate 60,844, forward strand.
GACTCTATTGTTCCTAGATTTGTTACGTTGGTAAACATCTCTTTCACTTCACTTTCTTTAAGGTGGCCATATTGAATGGATTTTGAATTTATATGAGGTACCTCATTTAGCATAATTTTCACTAGGTTAGCAGTGTTTGTATTGATCGCATTTTACAAATTGTTCCAAAATTACTAGCTGTTATCCTGTTTGTTCTCTCTTTATGCCACGCGGGATTTATATTTTGACCAATGGTATCCTTAAATATTTTTTCCCGGTCGACTTTAAGAAGGTTAATCAAGAAAGCGTTTTTTTTGCCATCGCAACTTCATAATGATTTTTATCTGCAGTAGAAAGGGGGCCGCTATCCCCTCCACTTTTTATTTGATTCGCGGATTCGCGGTTTAATTCGCGGTTTTATTCGCGGTTTGATCTAATTAATTTCGCGGTTTGATCTAATTAATTTCGCGGTTTGATCTAATTAATCACATATGAAGTTTGATATGTAATTTACATATGTGCTACTGATTAAATTACGCATTAGATTTTTTAATTTGCTTCTGGAATTACGCGTCGGACTTCGGCGGCCATCTTGGATTTCTGGCGGGAATATTTGAAATTTGAATTTTTTCCGATTTTTTTTCTAAGTTCCATTATTTGAATTTTAAACTTCCCGGGTGTCAGCAGCCACCTTGGTTTTCTGCGCGCGCACCTCTCGCTGTAGTCGTTTTTAATTTTGAATTTTCGCGGAAATATTTGAAATTCAAACTGGTGGACCTATCTCGCTCTTTGAAGCTGCTGTCTCTCTCTTGCATTCACTCGCGGAAATATTTAAATTTAAAAAAAGCTATTTGCGCCGGACCCGAGTGGGAATCGAACCCTCTACGTTTGCATACACATTGGGCTCACATCGATCGATGCCTCTAGACCACGGAGCGGTACGGGATTTAAAGGGTTTGAACGAAACGCCATTTCGCAGCTCTACAGTCACGCCGCTCGAATTTTAAACAACTTATTTTTTCGAATATATAAAATATAAGAACGGAATTGTGCCGTCTAGGGCCTTAGAAACTTGTTAATAATTTTAAAAAATTGACTTTGTAACTAGTTTTGCTGTAATTAATTTAATATGAGTGACGCTATCTCACTCAGTCCCATTGATTTTCTACAGCTTTCTCTTTTCCATCCCGTTTGCTACCTATGCGTAATTACAAAAGACGTTATCGCTCCAGGCAGACTTTCTATTTAGCCGGCGATTGTGTAGGGCTTTTAACCGTTGCATAGAATTGGAAAGTTTTATTTAACGTGCCTAAACAGGATTGTTTAGAAGACTGTAATTATAATTAGCATCGTAATGGAATGCACCAAGATTTAAATCAGCATGCATTGTTCGTCTGGATCGAGCAGTACGTACTCCAACGGTTTCTAGTCTTGCTTGGTTGACAGACGACAGAATGCACGGTTACCGGTCAGCGCAGCCAACGGCTTGGCGCTAAAATCCCTGTGACACAAAATCTAGTGGGATAAGCTTGCCTGGTTAATAAACCACTCTAGTTCGTATGATTTTTGTCGTGTGTATTGTTTGGTTTTAAAGGTTTGAACATTGTACCACTTAGCTGTTCTGACATTATACTTCCATATACATATTATAAATAAATTTTAAATGTTATTTTCGACTGAGTTTTAGCTTCTTATAAATTACAACAGTGCCCTCGCCCATATAAAATAAGACATACGCATTAAATAAATGTTTTTATTGTATAAGAATGGTTGTCCCCCATAAATTTGAATAAAAACAGGCAATTTCGTTGAAAAAAAAATAGCTTTTCAATATCGTTTGCAAATAAGACAAGGGATACTTGTAAAAATATAAGTCAAACCATTTTTTCTTGTAAAAAATTTACGAAAAGACGTAAGTGTTGGCGACAAATGAAAATAATTTTGAATAAAAGCACGCAAAATTACGAAAATACGTAGAAAATTTATAAAAATCGGCATCTTGTCACATTAAATTCTGCAAAAACGACAAAAAAACAATATTTTTATACAACTTTCATCGAAAATAGTAAAATTTTACGAAAATACGTCTGTGTTAACAACAAATGAAAATAAATTTGAATAGAAACACGCAAAAATTACGAAAAGACGTATGTGTTGACCCCCAAAGTAACAAAAATTTGAATAAAATCACGCAATCATACAGAATCTCACATAAATTTTCACAAAAATCGACATCATGTCACATAAATTATACAAAAACTGTCATCATATCACTTGAAATTATACAAAAAACGACATTTTCATTCAATACACGATGAAAATTGAACAAAAATCACGTAGTCATGCAGCATCTCACATAAATTTTCACAAAAATCGACATCATGTCATATAAATTATACAAAAACTGTCATCATGTCACTTGAAATTATATAAAAAACGACATTTTTACTAAACACACGACGAAAATTGAACAAAAATCACGTAGTCATGCAGCATCTCACATAAATTTTCACAAAAATCGACATCATGTCATATAAATTATACAAAAACTGTCATCATGTCACTTGAAATTATATAAAAAACGACATTTTTACTAAACACACGACGAAAATTGAACAAAAATCACACAATTACAAGCCATCTCACATAAATTTTCACAAAAATCGACATCATGTCATATAAATTATACAAAAACTGTCATCATGTCACTTGAAATTATACAAAAAACGACATTTTTACTAAACACACGACGAAAATTGAACAAAAATCACACAATTACACGCCATCTCACATAAATTTTTACAAAAATCGACATCATGTTACATAAACTATGCATAATTTTGCAAATGTTTTACACTTTTTATAAAATGCATCGCTCAAAATTAAAAGAAATAGCAATTTCATTGAAAAAATCTACTACCACAATCATTTCGATAAACAAAATTCAAAAAATCTTATACTTTTGACGGAAATATATGTATGTTGACCACAAATTAACATAATTTTTAAATAAAAACACGCAATTCGTTGAAAAAAATATTCTGACACCACCAAAACACGCAATTTCATTGAAAAATATATATATGTTGTCCACAAATTAACATAAATTTGAATAAAAACACGTAATTTTGTTGAAAAAATGTTCTGGCCCCTTCATTTCACTTAAAATTTTACAAAACTGCCATCATAACACTTGAAATTATACAAAATATATGTATGTTGATCACAAATTAACATAAACCTGAATAAAACACACAATTTCGTTGAAAAATTTGCAAATGTTTTACACTTTTTATAAAATGTGTCGCTCAAAATTAAAAGAAATCACAATTTTTAAATTATATCACGCCATTATGAAATCGTAGATTGATTTTTTTTGAAATTTTACACTTTGTAACTGTAAAATAACTTCAAATACTAATATTTTAGCTTTAGATTTTGTAATTATTGCAGATTCGTGAAAAACAAAAGCAGAGTAGAAATAAAAAACACAAACACTTTGTAATAAACAAATATATTGTTCTTATTTCGTATAATACTTGATAATATAAATATAAATGTACAGCAGAATGTCTTATTTCTAAAAATTCGCTAGCAATTTACAAAACTGTAGTTTGAGGTGCACGACATTTCAAATTAAAAAGACTGCAAGTAATAAAATCAGAATTTCATTGTGTAATTTTAAAGTTTAAGGCGCTCCCAGTCCATAATTCCATTCGTATTTGATGTTGAGGACCTCTGCCTTATTGATGCAGCAAACTTTTCGAAATTACATTGTGCACGTTTCAAGTCGTTGATTTTAACTACCATCAAATCATACATAGGCAATAAATTTGACAGCGTGTCATACGTCACGTAAAGTGTAAATTTGCTGACGGGGTCCTTTGGAATAATCCTGCAAGTGTCGCTGGTCACATGTTCCACTGTATGTTCACTTAAATCACATTTAAAAGATCCTTGTTTCGCCATCACAAACATGTCCGGTAGAGCCTCCAGAAAAACAATAAACGCATCCGCCGTGAATGAAACACCTAATCCGTCGGTATTCAGAATTCTTGCCACAGGTGAAAAGTTTTTATAAGAATCCAGGCCTAAATGAACAACTTTGCTAGAACTAATGTTTATAGGCATACAAAAATCACACAATAACCGTTTCTCATGGAAGATATGTTTGTTCTCGGTCGGGGTGTCCGTTGTTACGTCACAGCTATGCATACCTGTTTGATCAGGCGACGGGCCCCGGGTCTCTTCGTCAACAACCTCTATCTGTGGTGGGAGTAGTGTTGTCCGATGTTGGGTTTTATTTGAAAATTGCGTTTTATTACTTGGCTTTGTCCTTTTCTTACATGATTCTGCAATTGTATTGTTTAGAGGCATACAAAAATTACACAATGTCCGCTTCTTCTCACGACGGAGCTGGTTGTCCTCGGGTGGGGTGTCCGTTATTACGTCACAGTGCTGCATGGGCTCCTGCACGACCAAACTCAAATCTTCGCTATGTCCGGTTAGCTGTGACGATGGTCCCAGGGTTTCATCGTCACCAACTATTATCTGCGGTGATGCTAGCGCTTCCCGATGTTGGCTTTTATTTGAAAACTGCATCTTCTTACTTAGTTTTGTCTTTTTCTTACTTGATTCTACAATTGATGTCCTGCTGTAAGGTACGGCTGCATCCTGACAGTTATTAATTCGTCTGGGAGCCATCTTCAGATGCACCAGGTAACAGAGCACAATCACTTAAAACGAGTAGTGCGGTATCGGCTTGGACATCTGGTTTTACAAATTTTAAAATAAAAGAGGTGGGACCATTGCGTGCGCCGCATAGCAGACAGGTTGACTCTTGTAAAATTTCAGTGATGACGAATCACGACAAATATTAATAAAACGTCAACTGATGGTCAAGTCCTTCAATAAATATATATCAAACCGGTTTCGAAAATTGCTGGATTCGATTCCCGTACCTGTCATATTTTTTATATATTTATTATGAAAGTCTTGATTTTAAGCTAGTTTATTCACGACGGCTCTACCAGAACAAACGACTGAGCTCCTTTTCGACTAAAATGGACAAAGAGCGGAAGATGTTGATTGTATCGCCGGAATTTGTCCAACGTCTTAAGTCTGGCGATGATGCGGAGAAAAATATATTATCACAGCTTGATGACGAAATGCAAAAAGTTTTAAAGTCCAAATTAACTGATCACGATAAATGGATCCAGTACAATCAAGTGTTACAACGATTCCTTCATTTCACAAACCAGGCGCGGCAGCCAATCAAAATACCTATTGAAACAACCAGTGACAGCCTATCAAATTCCGTTATTTTATCTACACTTCCCAAAACTTTTAAGAAAAAAGCTGCCGATTTTTATAAATTTTCTACGTATTTTCGTAATTTTGCGTGCTTTTATTCAAAATTATTTTCATTTGTCGCCAACACTTACGTCTTTTCGTAAATTTTTTACAAGAAAAAATGGTTTGACTTATATTTTTACAAGTATCCCTTGTCTTATTTGCAAACGATATTGAAAAGCTATTTTTTTCAACGAAATTGCCTGTTTTTATTCAAATTTATGGGGGACAACCATTCTTATACAATAAAAACATTTATTTAATGCGTATGTCTTATTTTATATGGGCGAGGGCACTGTTGTAATTTATAAGAAGCTAAAACTCAGTCGAAAATAACATTTAAAATTTATTTATAATATGTATATGGAAGTATAATGTCAGAACAGCTAAGTGGTACAATGTTCAAACCTTTAAAACCAAACAATACACACGACAAAAATCATACGAACTAGAGTGGTTTATTAACCAGGCAAGCTTATCCCACTAGATTTTGTGTCACAGGGATTTTAGCGCCAAGCCGTTGGCTGCGCTGACCGGTAACCGTGCATTCTGTCGTCTGTCAACCAAGCAAGACTAGAAACCGTTGGAGTACGTACTGCTCGATCCAGACGAACAATGCATGCTGATTTAAATCTTGGTGCATTCCATTACGATGCTAATTATAATTACAGTCTTCTAAACAATCCTGTTTAGGCACGTTAAATAAAACTTTCCAATTCTATGCAACGGTTAAAAGCCCTACACAATCGCCGGCTAAATAGAAAGTCTGCCTGGAGCGATAACGTCTTTTGTAATTACGCATAGGTAGCAAACGGGATGGAAAAGAGAAAGCTGTAGAAAATCAATGGGACTGAGTGAGATAGCGTCACTCATATTAAATTAATTACAGCAAAACTAGTTACAAAGTCAATTTTTTAAAATTATTAACAAGTTTCTAAGGCCCTAGACGGCACAATTCCGTTCTTATATTTTATATATTCGAAAAAATAAGTTGTTTAAAATTCGAGCGGCGTGACTGTAGAGCTGCGAAATGGCGTTTCGTTCAAACCCTTTAAATCCCGTACCGCTCCGTGGTCTAGAGGCATCGATCGATGTGAGCCCAATGTGTATGCAAACGTAGAGGGTTCGATTCCCACTCGGGTCCGGCGCAAATAGCTTTTTTTAAATTTAAATATTTCCGCGAGTGAATGCAAGAGAGAGACAGCAGCTTCAAAGAGCGAGATAGGTCCACCAGTTTGAATTTCAAATATTTCCGCGAAAATTCAAAATTAAAAACGACTACAGCGAGAGGTGCGCGCGCAGAAAACCAAGGTGGCTGCTGACACCCGGGAAGTTTAAAATTCAAATAATGGAACTTAGAAAAAAAATCGGAAAAAATTCAAATTTCAAATATTCCCGCCAGAAATCCAAGATGGCCGCCGAAGTCCGACGCGTAATTCCAGAAGCAAATTAAAAAATCTAATGCGTAATTTAATCAGTAGCACATATGTAAATTACATATCAAACTTCATATGTGATTAATTAGGTCAATCCGCGAATTCGCGGTTTAATTAGAGCATTTGATTCGCGGTTTAATTGACGGTTTAATTAGATCAATCAATTTAATCGATCATTTTAATTGACCCAATTAAAAACAAAATGGCCGCTATCCTGTCCACTGTTCTACTGATAACACTTTCTGGAAACCAACAACAGTTTATTGATAAAAGCAAAATTGTTAACGAACTCACACATATATCCACGTAGTAAGATATACAAATGCACGTATAGAGTGCACGATTAAAAGAACTTCAAGCGCTAACAGTTACGCGATCTGATATTTGGACAGGCTGTGTTAACGAACGGGTTGCAAGTAATTCAAATCGTACTCGAGCCAGCGGATAAGCAGACACTCTGGGCTGGATGTTGTAAACCGAACGCTGGTATAATTGAACTGACTGAGGAACAACCGAATGCTGAACGAGAATGCACTAGAATAGAATGCCCGAATTGGTATGCTGGTCTCTGGTTTATATAGCTTCCACAGTTGCGTAAGTGGAGGGTTGTTTATGGTTTGATGACTCTTCGTTTCTCGAATTTAGCCAGCGTGCCCGCTTCTAAGCAAGGGCGTCGGAATTGGGTTTATTGCCCTTCTGCTGCAACAGGATGTCTCTTTGGCGAAGTGTTATATCGCTATTGTTCGAACGGTTTGCAGCACCAGTATTCTATTACCCGCCTCTTCGTTTGCTGGTGATCAATGGGAATTCCCCGACGGTTGCGCAGCCGATCTTTGGTTGCCCAAAAGGGTTGAGCAGCTACCTGCTGTTTTGGTTCCGAATCCCCAGCAGCTTACAAATGCTGTAATGTTTGCTGAGATCGGAATTTTAAATTGCGTGGCCTTTTACTTGAGTCGCGGATGCAATTTTTCATTTGTGACGTTAATCGCTCAGTTTAGGACACTGCACAAATAGTTGCGTGTAGTGTAACATCCAAAATAAGTTCCCAGCTGTGGTCGGCTGCACAGCTTTTTGAACTGAAGTTTTTACTTTTATTGCCGGCACTGCTTTTGCAGGTCTGGCGGGGCGATTTATTGGCGTTCCACGTGGTTCTGCTTCGGCTACATGTACGATAGATACTATTTATTTAGTTTATTTCTGATGATATTTGATGATACATGCTTTTGAAACTCTGCAGTTCAATACGGATTCGTTGTATAATGAATAACAAGATAATTAATATTTTAAACGTAATATTAAAATACACTGGATAACGCCAAGGCTTTTAGTTCTGTAAAGTAGGTTTTAGTATGTTTACGTGCATTTGTTTTGACTGGTCCGGTGTGAACAAGTTTTAACAAGTAACTATAATGTATTTATTGGTATTTTCGGACGATACAATTACTAATCAGTGAATACATCATCATATTAACAATTACAAATTTAAAAAAAAACATCGAAAAAATTGTATAGAAATTAAAACCTTCGTACTAAGAAATGATGTAACTTTTGAAATATTTTTTTAGCAAGTCCCAGTAGTACAACAGGGTTAAATATATGGTGCGATCCGAGTCCCGTTTACGTGATTTAAGGAAGATTCGACAATTTAGATGGGCGAGAAGAGTCCTGGGTCAGTTTATGGCATTAGGCACGTTAGTAAAGGATTTTCTGTCCTTCCTGCCATTAACGGATTAACTGTACTGTCTGATCCGAAGTAGCTTCCCGATACTAATTCGAAAAAGTATTGTAAAATTCAAGCTTAATATCTCAGACATGATTCATTTGCGGACAGGGGTTTATTAAAACTTTTTGATTTATTTTTAATAGAATTCTTCTTCTTATTTTGGAAATACCCTGTATATATCAGGTGATCAAATAAATTGTAGATCTAGTGTGCTGTGGCTCCATATAAAGGTCATGGAGCTACACCACTAGAGCGGAAATTTATTTGATCACCTGATACCATTTATCAAAGAGTTTGCAACAAATGAAAAACTTTTTTATTATTGCTTTTTTCAAAAAATTGTTTTCTTTATAAAAGTGTTTGCTTTATTTAAAATGTGTTGCTAACATTTTGGAAAACACTATATCTACATACGTATTGTTTGTAATTTTATATATTTACCATCATCTTAACTATATGTTTTAAGGCATTGTAGTATTCTGACTTGATGGATAAATGTATTTTTTGAATTTACCTAAATATCTGGAGTTTGCAACATTACTATTGTACGGCTTTCTATTTTAGTATTAGTAAATAGTAATGCTTCTTAGAATGTATCAATTACAATTTTGCATGTTAAACAGGAAGATTTCGGCTCAACAATCACTTTGTTTTGATTTTTATTCTTGAGTTTGTAGAAGCCGAAAATTACTTACATCCGTAGAACATGAAATATAAATATCAAACAACCTCATTGAGATTGTTTCATTAATTCTTATGTTGAAATTAAAAAAAATTAATGGCCAAAAAATGAGTTATTGGAACACAGGCGGCAAAAGCCTAGAATCGGTGCTGACGATCGTGACTGAAAATAAATCGTATCGTATTGTATCGGTTACTGAAATACCGGTACAAAATATCGAGTATCAGAAGACAAAGTACCGGTACTTCAAAATATCGGATCGTATCGCACATCCCTAGTAAAGTTACGTTAACATAACATAAAGTAACATCAGTTTAACATTTTTATCGCCTTGAAGCTCAAATTACAACACCAATCCATACATTTCTGGTAGTTTTGTTATCCATATGTACGACTGTTATTAACACAGCTACCTGAGATGATGCGCTTCGGACTCTATTCGACCATCTCTCTGACTCTACTCTGACATCATTCAGACGAATTAGAGAGGTCCAGAATGTACTGAGCTTCTCCGAAATATATAACATACATCAGTAAGCTTTCATAGATTTTTGGTACTTCCAAATGAATATCTCAGGAACTGCAACACCAGTTTAATTTATTTGTCTCGGGAATCGCAGGTTTCCAACATTTCGCATTAATATGGTGTTGTGAAACTAACAATAAAATATATATTATAACGATTCCGAACTTTGCTATTTACAAGCGATAGTGAAATAGTTCTACTGCAGTTTGTTACATACCTTTAAAGTAATATTTGGAAATACCAGCGCGAAATCTGAGTTCAGCTGTATAAAGTCAAAGGTTACGTTTACCTTTGTTATACGATGTGGGCTGAGCGGTCGAAGGGACATCAGAAATTAAACAGAAAAACATTAAATTTTGACTCAAGCAAAGTTCATGTTATTAATTTTCCATCGATTTTACTTTTAAATTAATCGGAGAAGGTCTACAGCTTAAAGGCATTACTTGAAGTTTCTCGTTAATATGCCCGTTTTCAAAATATAAAAAGGATTATAGCAAACAAGAATGATAGCAAAAAAGGATAAAGGGAAACTTACAGGGTTGGAAATAATATCGCAGTAAATTTTAGGAGTATATTATCAAAACCTTTTATCTTCTTTAATTCAAAATTCACTGGATCAATAAGTTAACGGTTAGAGTCGTGTTTGTAAAAAGATACACAAAATCTACCATCCAAAACGATATTTGAGTACGAAAGCACACCGATTCCTTTTAAAGTCGTATAATTTCGTTTTAGAAGACCGCGCACTGCGGTTGGTCCAATGGAAATTTAAATCTCTACATTTAACTTTCATGAAATTTTAAATCAGTGTAACTGTGTTTGTAACACAGTGAGGGAGAAATTTCAAACAATTTAAAAAATTATGAAAATCAGTCACTTAAACAAATGTTTAAAGAACTCATCGGTATATTGTGTTTTCCTAAGTTTTAATCGACACTTTCATGACAATTTTAATTGAACTGTTGCACAACATTATTAAAATATCGGTATATACATCATTCTGTCTCCAGGGCTTCTTGCTGAAATCGAAGAAAAATTGAAGGGCAAAGTGTAGCCAAACCTCTACTAAATATAAAATCAGGCGTTCGCATATGCTCCATATCGAAGGTCCTTGGCGAAATCACTCACGTTACTTGGAATTTCCTTTGGCATTTTAAAAGTAGTTCTTTTGCAAAAACTCAAATTGAATTACCTCGCCCGAGCACTAGTCTGAAACTCGGAACGTTTGTTCGGCAATACGTAGATAATCTTGGCCAGCTCGCAGCGAACTCGAATTTAATTGTGGTTCTGGCGAGTACCATTAGTTAATGAAGACTAACGAGGTTGTAGGTGCAATGCCTCCCAGAGAGATGTAATTGTTCGCTTTAATAATTATCGGTTTTTGCGCGTGTTAGCTTTGCCAGGGGAGTTTTTTCGGCTGTTAGATAAAGTCGAGTTTCTAATACTTGTATTGGGGAGAACTTTAATCCTCATGCAGTCGTATTTGATTGAAGCATTCTGCGTCGAGTTCGTGTGTCAAGTGCACTTCGGGCGCGAAGAATAATGCATTGTTAATGATGGTGATGAGGATAGGATAATCAATCTTTTTGTAATGAATTATGAGCGACACTCACTTGTCAAATTTGTTTTTTAGATTAATTCTGTAACTTCCCCTCTACCACTGGACACCGTTCGTGTATTCATGTGAAAATGAAAAATTACACAACCCGCTAAATACGCTTGTTATTCTCACGTATTTTATAGTTTTATCGTACGTGTCTTTTGAGGGACTACAATGTGAGTTTTATGTAAAAATACCAATCAGAGTGTTGTTGATGCTTGCAGTTTTTAATCAATATTCGTAGCTGTCAAGTGTGAGAGTAGCAGAAGCAACGTTTGCAAAGGTCTATCTAGTAACGAGATTGTACAACCGAAGTACGAATCAGAAGTGGCCATAATTCTAACCAGCACTTCGTATTCTGCGTTGGCTCGTCCTGCCCGTCAATAAGTAATGTCGAAAAACAAGCTGATTATAAGGATTCCGTTTTTATGGATCGCAAAGAAATTGCGCTGGATACTGGGATTCTTATTTTTGTAATTTCATTTTTACTTCAGCACACACGAGCCTTTGAACTCGGCCGAAATAATTTAGCTTTAGGGTTCCAATATTGCTACTTTTCCAAAGAATTTTTATTCTTTTCACGAGCAATTGTGATTTTTTAAAATAACATATGCTCTGTTCACATCTTTTTTCCATGAAGGTTGGCTATGGAATTTTCCTTAATTTAGCTGTGTAAAATGACTTTGTTGTGTTTAACAATGTTTAATTTTAAAGTTTTGAGGTTATGGTTTCCAGGTGCATTTAGGTTAGAAAACATGACAAAATACCTTCAGATGCAAAGTTGCTATATTTAAACATAAGAGTAAATAGAACTTGAGTCATCTTTATGTATATCCAGTTTCAGTAATTGTGTAATTGAAGATATTTTTAATTCAGTAAATGGAAGGTCTTACAATACTTTAGATTTTAAATATGTCTACACATGTACAGTCGTGTTCAAATAAATCTGGGACAATTTTTCTTTAAATGTAGTTAGAAATCCATCCCTAGATATATGGATTGTTAAATTTTTAACCCAAGCTATATTTGAAAAAAAATTGTCCCAGATTTATTTGAACACGAATGTATCTACTATCAAAATAATCAGTACATCTAGCAACAGCATTCTATTTTGTCAGGTGACCGTAAATTTTTTGGAGGTTCTGCAGGTTATACAACAAAATAAAAAATTACCGATTATAGAATTTGTAATTACAATTAAATTGACAATTTACTCCAGTTACTTCCCTTCCCTTCCCAAAATCATCTGCATAGAGAGTGAGGCAAGACTTATATATTTATATATAATTTTAATGCCATACTCTATAGTAAAAAATTTCATTACAAAACTTTATTGGAACCTATTGCTCTATAATTCTATACAGTCAATTGTGATATTTCACGGCACGCTGTTTTGTAGGCGCTCCCCATCTTGGCTTAAAAAAAGGTATTTTTCATGAAATTTTACTTCCTTTTTAATTATTTTTATGAATTTCCAACAATCATAGTCGTGAATGAGAAGTGTTCTTATTAATATGGTGGGACTTTTTGTTAATTATATGTGCATTGTGGATCAATAAACAAGTAGGCGTGGACTGATGAGAAATAAGAAACAAAAACAATAAAACCTTTTGACAGTTCTATCACAAAAACTGTCACGACAGTAAAGTATGCTTTTTTATTAGCAGCCAAGTGATTATGCAAACAATTTGAAAATATTTTGCTATGATTTTTTTAATTAATTCATGAAGAAAATGCATAAAGGAATCAGAATTGATGAAAAAAGTATTCGTATTATTATAAAAAATAAAAAATGGCGGCACGGACAAAACAGTGACTGCATAGAGCACTGAGTCCCATTAAAGTGTTTTTGCTATGTATGGTGTCAAACGTATATACGAATATCGTAAGTATTGCCTCACCCTGTATATACCTTTTAGCATATTGCATAAAACTAGTATTTTAATTGAATTGCAAAAACCTCTACGCTTTATAAATTTAATGCTTTATCTCAGACGTCAGGTTTTTGCTTTTTAGAGGATCTAGTATAAATTGAAGATCTTTACTATGGTTTTTGTTAAACTTTTACGCTATAAAATATAACTGAACATTCGCAAAGTAACAGGGGAAATTAAAATATATTTAAACAACCAATCAGTGCATCAAATTTAAATTTTATTATTTTAGTTAGGACTAAATAACCTAGCAAGAGCTTTAGTTTATCTACAAGCGCTTTATATGAATCAAGTTACTACTTACTAATTCTGAAAATAATAAAAATGTCTATACCATCCATAAGATTGTAAACCATTAATTTGGCGCATTTTTGTATTGAGAAGTTGATCATTATAACTAGTGGTGAATAATAATTATTATTTATTGTCGTTAAACATTTATTACTGGAAAAAATGAGAAAATACGGAATTCAGGGTACAGCATTACAGTGGTTCAAGAGTTATTTGTCTAAGCGGCAGCAAATTACTAAATTTGAAAATGAAGAATCAGGGCCAAAAGAAGTAGCTTTAGGTGTCCCCCAAGGAACAATTTTAGGGCCTTTATTATTTATACTGTACATAAATGATGTAAATTTATCTGTGAATAATTGTAAAATTAATTTATTTGCGGACGATACATTGATATCTGTAGCTGATAGCAATGTAGAGTGTGCTATAATTAAACTGAATAAGGATATACAAAATGTGTCGACTTGGTTGAAATTAAATAAACTAAAATTAAATACAACAAAAACAAAAGCAATGATAATCAGTAGTGGACCACCAGTGCATAATGTGGTAGCGAATGTAAGGGTAGATAATGTAGATATAGAATTTGTTACTAATATTAAATATCTAGGAGTTATAATTGACAATAGACTGAAATTTAAACAACATATTGACTATATTGTAACTAAAGCTGCGAAAAAGATAGGTTTCTTTGGTCGAATAAGTTCAAAATTAAACATTTGGTCAAAAATATTAGTCTACAAGACAATTATAGCTCCACATTTTGAATATTGCTCCAGTATATTATTTAATGCCACTGAAGGAGACTTACAAAGACTGCAAAAGTTACAAAACAAATGTATGCGCATTGTTTTATCTTGCAATAAACGAACATCTGTTTCTTTAATGTTAGAAACCTTACAGTGGCTTAGCATTAAGCAAAGGATTTATTTTAATACGCTAGTTTTAATTTTTAAAATCATTAATAATAAACTGCCTAGTTATATGACTGAATTTATAGTATACAATAAGGATATTCATAATTATAAGACTAGATTTGTAAATGACTTTAGATTGCCCTTAACAGCAAAATCATGTTCTCAAAAAAACTTATTCTATAATGGACTCAAATTATATAATGAAATGCCGAACGAAACTAAACAGGCTGCTAATTTATATCAGTTTAAAAAGCTTTGTTCAAGATATGTTAAATCTGTTTGTTAAATAACAATATATCTGTTTTTGTAAACATCTTAAGGATGAATAAACCAACATCTATCTATCTATCTATCTATAAACTTCTTGCTTAACGAAGGTGAATAATGGAGTAAATTGGTTCTTGCATTTACCGCGCGGTAGGTATGCATGCTAGAAATTAAGTTGCTAGCAGTGCAAAAATAGTGTAAACAGATAAATACCGCGGTAGAGAAGACTGTAGTAGCTCTCATGCGTTGTACATGCGGGTACAAAATTGGCGCTTGGGCTCTACAGGGTGTTTGTAGATCGCTAGGCAGCTCTTAACTTCGTTAATAATAGAGATATCGAAAAGAACTTTCTTTTGTTTTAAATGCCAGTATACAGCCTAAAAATTGACATAAACCAATTTAAGTCATGGCCTCCTATTTTTACGTAGTGATACACAACTTTGGTTTTTTAAAACACCCTGTATATTTTTAGATATTTGAAATCAGCACTAAAAGTGCTTTATGATAGCATTCTTAAATTTAAATTTTGGAACTTATTATTTTTCAAAATTAAAAAAAAAATTAACCAAATTTCATGACCGAATTATAGCACTAAACGTACTAAAACAATTGAAAACTATGTTTTTTGCGAGTACTCACCGCACACGGGGCTGCAAAAGCTGACGTAACAAATAAAACTTAATGCGTACTTCTTTATTTCTCAGAATTGAGCATTGTTCTCAGGGCTTATGCACACGTAACACCAGGAGTTGCATTTGTTACGCAATTTAATATGTAAAAGAGGTGTTAAAACATCCTGGTTAAGAGGCCTGCTTTTATTTTGCTTTTCAAAGTAATCTTTTGGAAAAACAGGTGATAGAAACCTACGTTTTTTAACATTCATTAATTAGTCCATTTACTAAAGGAAAAAAGTTCTAACTTCGTTGACTCAAAACCGATTTTGAACATTTTTTTTTATTTTTTCGGAAAAAGTGTATAGAAAAGTTCCCCATAGGTGAGGTGTGCTTTTTATTTTTTCAATTGTTATTAACAAATAAGTGTTTTTTAATATTCTCTTAATTAAAAAAAATATAACTATTTTATTTATTTCAACAATTGCCTGAAATTTGATAACATAAGATTTTTGGGGTCGCAGATTACGAATCTGGCCTCAAAATTGGTCTAAAAACAAAAATGGCGTCTACAAAATGGCTTCGAAGGTCTAATTTTTTTTCTTTTTTTTATTAGATGTCTAGGGGTTTTTGGGGTCGCTGATTACGAATTTGACATTAAAACTCAACTAAAATAAAAAATGGCGGATCCAAGATGGCAAAAAAGGCGTAAAATTTTTTGTTCAGATTTTATTTCTTACCTATATAATGTTTTTTGAGTCACTGGTCTCAAATTTTATGTTAAAATTTATCAAAAATGAAAAATAACGTCTTTAAAGCGGCAAAATAGTTTCATTTTTGAATTTCGCGCGTTGCTTCATATCTAGGGATTTTGAACACAGTAATTATAAATTTGCATTAAAATGTAAATTGTTATTCTGTACGATTATTATTATTATTATTTAATAAACATTATATACAAATAAAATTTTAAATTGTTAAATTAACTCAAATTTTAATAGATTAAATACATTTAAATATAACATACAACAACATTTAAATTCCAAAGCCTAAAAATGTGTTTCTACGACCTCTTTGTACAATTTCCAAAAGATATTACTGAATTAAAAGATTTTTCTGTTTGTGACTGACAGAGGAATGTTATTACATAAAGACAAATGGCAACTTGTTCAACAGTATGGTGGAATTTTAGATATAGTAATTTTAATGTACGTAATTATGGAAAAAAGCAATTGTTTTTGTCGATTATCAGAAACATAGAATACAATCTGCTGAAAGAGACCAACGTCTAAAAACGCAAACTGAACCAGATATTCGATTTCAAAGAGACAGGTTTTTAAAGTTGTATCAAGAAAAAATTCTGGCTAATTTCTTTCATGTCGTTTTATTGATTTTTTAAAAGAAACTTTAGCTGCAACTAATATCCCTGCTCTCAAGCTGAAAGTGATGCGGATCGGTTAATAGTTACAACTCTCAATGCATAAAATGAAAACATAGTCGTAGTATCTGAGACCTATTACTTATATTAACAGCTTTAGTTTCTCCTGATAAAGATATATATTTTTTAAAACCTGCCAAAAATAAAGAAAATAAAAATAGTAATTTATTATACAAGACGATAAAGTTAAATTTTATCCACGAGTGAATCGTTTAACGTCGAGACGCAGTCGAGACGTTAATGATTCAAGAGTGGATAGAAATAACTTTATCGTCGTGTATAATACAATATTTTTTTCTATAGCAAGAACTTTAACAATTTCAAAAGAAAATAATGACAGTTAATCACATTTCAAAATGTCAGTAGCTAGATTGGGTTGCTACGATAATACGAAGCTGTCATATTTAATTTAAACAAAAGTTAGAAAATTAAATTACTTTATCTATCCTTGATGTTAAAGTGCTACTTTATCTACCCTTGCTGTTAAAGTAAAACTTGACCTTTTGTTTTCAGTTGATAAAAGCACACTTTAACATGTGCTATAGAAAAAAATATCTTTTTCTAAAAGCCTGCAATTTGCCCATCCCAATTGTAGTGAGCTTGTTCTTTCTGTACATGCTTTAACTGGTTGTAACACAACTTACATGTTTTAACAGAGGAAAGAATCTTCTTCTTCTTGTTCAGGTGCTTATCCGATTTCGTATGTTTGCAATAAACACGGTTATCTTCACTTTATTGGTTGCAATTCTAGATAACGCATTGGAATTTTTCCCATACCACGCTCTTATGTTTTACAACCAAGATATTCTTCTGCGTCCTGGTCCACGTTTGCCATATATCTTACCTTGTATAATAGATTGTAGTAGGGCGTACTTATTCTCATTCCTCATGTATGTCCGAAATATTGGAGTTTGCGTATCTTGATGTTGTCCATGATCTCTTTACTTTTTTTCATCGTCTCCAGAACTTTAACATTTATTACACGGTCTTTCCATAATATCAGCAATATTCTTCGGTATAACCACATTTCAAAGGCTTCGATTTTTTTTGTGATTGTTCCGTTAAATGTCCAGGACTCGACCCCATAGAGCAAGATGGAAAAAATGTAGCATCTTACCATGCGAGTTTTGGTGTCAAGGTGCAGATCATGGCTTTTGAATATAGTTTAATATATTGAAGATATATAAGGATGAGAAAGACGAATAATACCGGCATCTTATTATAGATCCACATGGATAAGTCCTAGTAAATGAAGCAATGGCTATGTTTAGGAAAGAATAAATTTGCCAGTATATTTAAAAATAGCAGTGATTTACAAGAGACTGCAAAAATGTATATAAAAAAATGCTGGTATAAAATGTTTGCTTGCAATGTATGGTGCAAAGAAAAGTAACTGCTTAAACTCTTACAGGAATGTTTAACTGATTGAACTTTTTTTATTATTTATATACCGCAAGGTAAATGAGGTTACAGATAATACAATACATATATTTTTTAAATAAAAACATTTTGAATTTTAGATTTGACTCTTCTATTTAGGCGTCTACTAAAAAAGTTGCCTTAATTTAGCATCATTGTGCCGTACGATGGATTCAGCAGAACAACATTTAAAGCACGTGTATTTGCAAACATAGTTGTGGCTGAGAAACCAAGATATATCAACGGAAGATTGGGGTTGGAAATATGATACAGGAAAGTGTTTTCCAATCCTAATGACACAAGAACCAGCTCCACAAAACATCTTAAAATTGTTTTTTTGCAACTACCAAACTAGTTGCGGGCCAGCTTGTGGGTGTAGGAAAAGTGGCCTTTAGGCTCGCCGGTTTGCGGTGAAGGTGGCGGAAATAGTTGCCTTAATTCACGACGGCCAGTGTCAATGGAAGAAGTAGAGAAAAAAGAAACTGAAGCTAAATAATGTTTTTCTTGTTTTTAAATGTAAATATCTTGGGTTAATTTTAATAAATCAATTCAAATATAATATCTTTAATACTCATTTAACTCTTCTATCATTTGTTTCCACTATTTTTCCATTTTTGATAAATTTTAACATAAAATTTGTGATGAGCGACCCAAACAACCCCTAGATATAGGTATCAAAAATTTAAAAAAATTACCCCTTTCCGCCATATTGGATCCGCCATTTTTTATTTTAGTTGAGTTTTAATGTCAAATTCGTAATCAGCGACCCCAAAACCCCCAAGACATCTAATAAAAATTTAAAAAAAATTAAATAAAAATTAGACCTTCGACGCCATTTTGTTTTAAGACCCATTTTGAGGTCAGATTCGTAATCTGCAACCCCAAAAACCGTATGTTATCATATTTCAGACAATTATTGAAATAAATAAAATAGTTATAAAATTTTTAATTAAGAGTATATTAAAAACACTTATTTGTTAATAACTATTGAAAAAATAAAAAGCACACTTTCTCACCTTTGGGGAACTTTTCTATAAACTTTTTCCGAAATAATAAAAAAAAAATCTTCAAAATCGGTTTTGAGTCAACGAAGTTAGAACTTTGGCGAATTTTTAGCCTTTAGAAAATGGACTAAATAGTTTCTTCGGAAAATTGCCTATTTTATTTTACGGTGCTAAAAAGTGCTAGCTAATACATTTTTTCGTAAAACTACTATGAAAAAAAAACATCCCTAAAGCCTCGTTAAAATTCTGATACACTAATAAAGCACATTAGGCATTTCTTCGGGAAATTACCTATTTTATTTTACAGCATTAAAAAAGTCCTAGATAAGAACGCCAATCACTGTTCAAATGTGCGTAAAATCTCAAACTTAACCTTCGCACCGTAACATAGCGATAAATAAAAAGCAAGGTTAAAGCAAATACTCTTTGGTTAAACTACAGTAACTGTTTTAAAAATGTAACGAATACTTTTGCAAGTTCATATTCGTTACTTCGGATCTTGTCAGGTAACGAGTACTCGTGTATCGAATAGTTACTTTTTTGACATCACCACTGGACAATCGAAAATTGGACGTTTTTAATAATGAAACACATCTCGTATAATCCATAATTTTTTATAGTGTAGTTATAATGTTAATATTATAGTGTTATAATATATGAGAAAATAATTTTGTTTTCAGTTTTATGTAATCTTTAATAACCGAATTTTTACCTCCTGGAAAGCATGTTTCTCTTTGTTTGCTTTTAATGTGACAGCTTTATGGTTGAATTTAGTGCACAAGGAAAGAATACTATTTAGCGAAGTTTTTGCGAGGGTAGTTGGTAGGATTACATAATTTGTGACTATTTTTAGTCAACATAATCAAATAAATGATTTTTTTTTGCAATCGCGTTAAAAGGCAGTACTTTTAATACCAAAACCTGACACTAAAGTTGATGTTTCTCTTACTGATACAAAAAGTATATGTTGCAAGGCAACACTTTTAGTTAAAGGATTAAAAGTATTTTTTACTTCCTATGAACTAAAAGTAAGTTCCACTCGGTCGACTATGAATGCAGTTGTCCCAATGCTTTTTAAATGGGAAACGTCAAAATGTCAAAAACAGTCAATCATTTACAATTTTGAATATTTTGTACATTTCTTGGTTGCATGAAAAAGTATGTATTATTCGGATTAAAACTGACTCTGGTTGATTTGCAATTTTGCGATTGCTTGACTACGCTGCGCTTCGCCTCGCAAATACAAACTTAATTGTTTGTCAAACAAAGTGCTACTTATAATGCTAGTAAAACAATATACTATTATTTTCAAACGTTATAAAAGCGACAACTTATGTGACTTGATTGACAAGGTAAATTCTTTACTTTTATGTCTATGCATAAAAGTGATTACTTGTATGCCGGCGGAATAAAAACACTTCAAAACTTTTGTATGGTATGTAGTGGACTGTAGTATCGTTGATTGAAACACTTCTTGATTTTAATTGATATATATTGATAATATTGTAACAAACAAAAATTGCGGAACTAGGTTTCATATGTACACAAGTTCTAGAAAAGGAATAGCCGGGAGCGTCCCTTCTGGTCACAATCAGGTCGCATATGCGAGGTGGCTTAAGCAAATGCTGCGCCCTATGGGAAATTGGCCGCAACAACTTTAGTTTTAAAATATTTTTGACTTGGCCTTCTTGACTGGCGGGAATTGATGAAGACGTTAATTCTCCATAATCGCAATTTTTGAAATACATTTTTATTTATATTAGTTCGGGCGTCTGTAAATAAAATAGTATATGCCATTTGGAGTAAAACTAATTTTATGTGCTCGCCCGGACTTGTCTGACCCGCTACGCTCGCCAGTCTAACGCGTCCGGTCTTGCCACACAAAGTATCACTTTTACTGCTAATAACGTGATAGACTATTAACGATAGTGAATCTTGAAAGCATTATCGATGCATTAGGAAAAAACAAAATAAAAGTGTTATCCTGTGTTAACTGAAAATATATTTATACTAATGGTCATCAAGATACTGTCTAAACGGCAAGTTTACAAAAGTGCCTATTAAGGTAAGTATCGTTCATTGTTACTTGTGTTGCAATGCCCAAGAGAGGCCTCAATAAACTCGTTAGGTTGGCAACTTAATTATAAAAATGTTTGCTTTCATGATAATGTCATCCTGACTCTTTTTCCCTTAAACATGCGTTTCGTGACATCGCCTAGCAGTTAGACGTTAGTCAAGATAATAAGGGAAAGTTTGTAGCATTATTTTCCTGCTAAATTTAACTCTACACGGACGTTTTACTTCATTAGTTAATTATGGAGTTTGTTTATTATTCTATGTATTTTAGAGGATTGCCGAAGTTTGTTAAGCTGTAATAACATTCTCTAATGCTCTTCCTTCGTGTAAGTCGCGATTTCGCAGTAACCATAACTTGAAACTTTACGTGTAGTTTTATTGTTCTCGTAAAATATTGCAACTTTAAAGGGCACGTCATTAACCGTTGGATCTGAGCGCGTAATTTCTGCTGCAGTCGAAAGGTTCTTTCGAAGGGCAGCAACAAATAAAACGTTATGTGTGGTTTTTTAAAGGGGTGATCGATGTGGAGCATATCGTAGCTGGAAGTTGCCCAAAATTTATCTTATCGTGGCGATCGCAATTATTTAAAATTGAATTGAAACTAGTAGCCCAGTTGCCAAGTACATTTTACCTTGCAAAAGGTTATGCAGTTTTGGATTTTGGATATGTTGTATGTATCTAGACCCTTATTAAAAATCCAAGTTTTCTAATTTGGCACCCCTGTACGCGTGTCAGTACGACCACTTTTGTGTCACTTTTTTTAGTTTTTGCTGGATAACTTTCTACTAGTGCGTCCTGCAAAAATATTATTCTATCATTTTTTGTAGAGCACTAAATGAGCCAGAATTTATTCCAATAACATTTTTTTTCTAAACCTCATAGTTACCAAAATACCGAGCTTGAAAGCACCAAAATTTAGGGAAAACTACCACAAAAAACACAGTGCCCATCGTTTTAACGGCTTATTGGTTCAATTTAATATTGGAATACACCTTATTTTTATAGGGTGGGCGACATCTGGAAAGTTACAACTTTCTATTAAGTAGTCGCTATGCTTTTAATGCTCGTCGCCTCTCTAAGCTGTATGACACTGATTGATCTCAAAAGTGGTTTACAAATTAAGGCGCCCTTCAGGCAAGGCGCCGCTTTTTAAACGGCTTTTTGCCTGCCCTAACGCAGTCTTCACGGATTGCGCCATTACCAAAATAAAAAGCGTGAAATACATCGGGAAATGGTGGATGATAGAGGTCAGCCCCGGGAATCTTCTGATCTTCAACGTCGCTCCTCCGAAGGATTTGCAAAGTTTTCCGCGCCTTTAACTGAAACTAATCTATCTGGCTGTGAGGATAGATGTCATATACAAATTGCTAGTTAAAACTTCCTAATGCAACTACTTTAAACTTGGGCGGGAAGGAGACATGCACGGGAGTGATAATGGATATTTCCAATAAATATCAATGTTAGTTGTGCCAGTGGCGCTGCTGTATGATTTATTAAATCCGAATGAAATCTGACAAACGGACGGACATGGAGCGTAATCTGCAAATAATTGACAGCAGCCTCAATTTGTTGCGAAAGTTTCAGGACTGATATTCTTATTAAATTTCAAAAAAGGGTGCGTGTTTTATGGATTACTTCCATTAGTGAAAGCTTTTGTTTAGGATTTTTAAAAAGATGCAATATTTATCTTTTTTCAACCAGTTCTCTTACGTAAAAACGGTTAATAACAATTATCTGGGCTACTTTGAAACAATCCTTGAGAGTATTTTACATAAATTTGCGTTCAAAAATATATTCACAACCTACCCTAATTTAATTAATAATTAAAATGTAAACAATGCAAGATAAAAACAACAGGGGTTTATTATAAAAGGCAAGATTTAATGTAAATATTGAATATGTCGTACATTTGTTTTCCAATAAAGAGAATTCTTTGCTCCACTCTCATGAAAAGTATTCTCACATATAATCTCATAAGAGGATTAATTCTTTCCGAATAATTTTTTCAGTGCGTTCCAAAAACGTCGTAGTAATTTACGCGATGGCAAATTAGGACGTTGTTGGAATGCACGAAAAATAATTTCCCGATATGAATTAATGCTCGAATGCAGATTCGGTAAGAAAATCGTAACGACACAAACCCTCACAGTTAGGTTGGTCTATAATAATCATTAACCTCTCGTTAGGTTGGTCTACCTAAAAAAAAATTTCCAAGAATTTTTGTTGTTGCTTGGTTACGGCTCCTGAACTAATTTTTCTATTGGTAATTAATGAGTGTCGTACGATTTTCTATTAAATCAACCGAAGTAGCTGAAGTTTTTGTTCAATAATTGTGTGATGACTCTTTGTTCCACATTCAAAAATCCACTGAATTGAGTAGTACCGAAGAACAGGCTAGCCATCTAGTCAACTACGTTGAAACCATATTTTTCACTCGAGTATATCAATGTGGAAGCGCTTTTAAATGTGAAGATGGTTTTCTCAATATCATAATAGAAACGGATCCAAACTGATGGATTAAGTTACAATAAGCGCGTAACTACAAACTCTTCTTATAATGTCATTTTACACAGTCAAAACTGCTGAAGTAAACACGCAAATTTTCAATTTTGTCCAAGAAATTCAAAGCCATCGTAATGGTAACAAAAATCAGAATTATTATAAAATCTCGTTCCAGCGACACGAATGTGTTTTTACTGTTGTATACTTTAATCCGAAAGAAAATCGCACATCGCCAAAGTTGTTGAATTTAAATAGAGTTATGTAATCGGGTTTTATATACGAAAGATGGAAAGTTCGGAAAATCAGCTCATACTTGACATTGACTACTAACATCTTTAATCCCTTGTAATTTAGAAATAAATTTTAAAAAGCTAACTGCGTATAACCTGATTTTGTATTATCGAAATATATATCGAAGTATATGGAAGTTTCAGGGTATGCACTGTTTAAAAGAATTCCTAAATTTATAATAATTATTGACAAAATAATAATAATACATCACGGATATATTTTTTTAACTTTGAGCGGTGATGCAACAAACACAAATTACGTAGAATGCAGATAATAAAATTTTGTAATGAAACAAAACTCTATAAAACTACAAATTACATTCTCACGAACTTAAACTAGAAAATGTTATTACAATTTTACGGTATAATAACATTTTTTATTATTAGACAATTTTATTATTAATTGAAGGAATGTCATTCACACTAAAAGTGATAAACTATCGGTTTGGGTCGCTATCGGCTTATCGATAATCAATCGATGAAGAAAAAATATTCATATATCGGATAGTCAATTTTGTCACAAAAAATTAAAATAAATACTGAAAAACGTTTTAATATAGGATAAAAAACCATATAACACATTAAAAAAACTGTACTAGTAACTTTTTAATATAAAAAACTATAAATATATACCTAAAACTAATAATTGTTACTTCCTACATGAAATTGCAGAT
Source organism: Agriotes lineatus (assembly GCA_940337035.1). Lineage (NCBI taxonomy): Eukaryota > Metazoa > Arthropoda > Insecta > Coleoptera > Elateridae > Agriotes > Agriotes lineatus. Next base: position 85,562 of record CALNHX010002179.1, read on the forward strand.
TTCTTTTTATAAAGAATTTAGTACGTCAAACGTACGAACTGCAGTCGGAAGTTTTATGATGCACTATCGATAGTTCCATAGTGCCTTTGCCATCGATATATCGATGCTTGCTATCAATAGTTTATTACCTCTACTTCAAACTACAGTTTTCCATATGTGCAGTGACGGCTTATGGGGATTTTTGATGGTAGAGCCATCCGAACGTAACATTTCTATCCGCTCAAAAACAGATTCCGACATCCCGAGATTTAAATATTTCTTATATGGCCTGGCAAAAGTTAGCATCAGTGAAAAAAATTACCAAACTTTACTAATTAGAGATGATGAACCGAATCGAATATCTCTGTTTCATGTTTCGTTCAAATGTATAATTCGGCCAAAAAATTGCATCTCCCCTGTTTGAGAATTAATAAGTTTATCTTCACATGTAATGAGTAGGTCCACCGCCCGCTTATATGCATCGCTGCAATCTTCTTAGAAAATTTATTAATTATGATTCATAATAACAATTCACGGTTTGCAGCCAATCATAAAATTCTATTTTCATAATTCAATAGTTGCAAGTTGCAACCAATCCGAAAATTCTATTTTCATTATTCAATAGGTTGTAGCCAATCACAAAATTCATTCTTATTATTAAATGACTTTTGAAGTTAACAGCTGTCACAAATGTCATAAATCGGAAATATGAACACAAAACTCTATTGCATAGGAGTAGATAAAATATCGTATTACATTCGCGATTATGGCCATTATTCACTGAGATTACTGTCATCTTCGTGAATAATGGCTGTCATAATCGCTCATATAATAATATACTATTATTTCTGAATTACGTTTGTCAGCTCTTGAATTATTTGAGGACATGCCTGGTAAACTTCAGACTTTAAAAAGCGCAAAAGAAAAAGAATTACGAAAACGACTCTGTGCTAGCATAATTGATAAGATCAAAATATACGAATTTGCTTCGAATACAGGTTGATTAACAAACAATTAGCCATAGTAACTTTAAATGTCAACGTACAAATAAATTTTTTTTAAACGTCACATCAATAATATTTTCATAGCAAGCTGTAAAAAATATTGAATTTAACTGCCAGACCCGTACAAATAAGTGTAATTAAACTAACACGTTTGCGACCTTACGAAATTCCAAGACTGCACTCGATGAACTCACCGTAGGTGTCAAAAGTTGTCAGATTGATATCGGTAACCTTAGACGCGCGTTATCAGCTGCGCTGAGAGTACTCAGGTACCTCACCTCTACAGCCTCCCACTGAATCTTAAAATATACTTATCTTTTGACCTACTTCTTGCCTCTGGCCCCCGCTGCAGTTTATAAACTGTCGAAAAGTTGAGCAGCCGCTTCGATCTGGCACCAATGCGTCTGTGAAAGCAAGCAGTGCTGATTATACAGTTCATATTCATGAAATTAAAATTACTCGTGCCTTTTTGGGCTCTAAAATGAGAAGAATATTCAGCGTAACATTTTACTAGCGCTGTTTTCAGAGTTTCTGATAATACCCACGTTTCCATTCGATATTATAAAACCCAACGAAGAAACTTATTTAAGACAAGCAAATTGCGCGCTACGGGCACGTGAAATAGGATACGCGAAAGGTCAAGCTCCGATCCGAGCGCTAAGATAAAAACAAAACCTAAACAAATATAAACATCTGTGAAGCCGGTTATTTTGTGCCACAGACACACATTAAGGAAAATTATATTATAGATGTACCTTAGTATGATGTGTCGATTTGACAAATCAAATTTAATTTGTCATTTTGGTTTTAGTTACTTATTGTGACATTAAAGGCCACGCTACAGTTACACTGTTGAACTAGTTTCCAACTACAATCTACTCTGTTGCTGTATTAAGAAATCAGACTGCATGTACTTTTTAACAAAATCCTAACATATTTACTTCAACGACCATTAATTATATTAATAACTAAAAAGATTTAACTTTTTTTCATTTAAATATTCCTTGATAATATTACTAGAAACTATCAATCACATTATAAAACATAAAGTCGAAAAGCACAACTGTTAATAGTAGCTGATAGATCCATAATCGGTAACTAGTAGTTTTGAAAAATTAAGAAAATGGTAATTTTAAAAACTCAAATTAGAAGTTGTTTGTCTAAAGATCAGTCTCAACGAATTATAGCGATTGAACTTTTCATTTGGAATGTAATTTTAGAAGAGGAAAAATTAAAATATTGACATAGAAAGTTGCGAACAAGCATCGAGCTTTCGAGACGTAGTATATGCTTTGCGTTTCCCGGGAAAAAGTTGCCTACTTTTCGAAGTTGTGATTTATGTTTGTTGCTCCAGAATTGCGAATTTTTAAGCTTAAAAGCGCGAAAGCAAGTTTTTCCGACGAATCTAGAGAGGGAAACGTACATATTAGAGTACAAGAAGCAGCTGTAAATTTCCCTCTAAAGTTGCGACTCTCCAGGGCTTTAGAAGCACCCAACTTTTTTACGTGTAGTTTTTAAGGTTTGATGCTGTAGTCACGTTTATTATGCGTGTAAATTTGGGATTCAGGCGTAAATGACCTATTGTGTTGGTATTCTCTTGGTGGAGCTTTCCAATTGATTATTAACGTGGTGTAACAGCTTAGAGGTCGAGACCGTTTCCTCTAGTCAGGCTAGGTTTTTAATTTGAAACAGCTGAAAACCAATTAATAAATCTGGGAATTGCAATGGTCTAATAATATTCAACAGTGTATAATAATCCTTAATTGCTTCGTTTGGAAGAATTTAACATTAACGCTAAGCTGTTTTAAACCTTCCCTGTGTAAAGCTCAAAGGTATTTTACTCATTAAAGTTTCTTTAGAAGCAGGATGCTGTAATCTATCTGTAGCACCTCAAGGGTATATTACTTACAAGTTTGTATACGCCAGGTTCATATTGTTTTAAAAGTTCTACAGGATTCAAGCAAATTTGCATACCTTTTGGCTGGTATTATATCTCAAAATTTAGAGAATATGAAATTACGATCAATGATGTGCAACTGGTCTTTTAAGGGCATTTGTAAGAAATATGAGTAATCTTGAGATCATTTGTAAAATGATCTAATTGTGGTAGTTGCAGCTTGCGGATGCAAGAGAGGAGCTAGAAAAGTGGTATGTCTTTGTATAGATAGGATTTTGTTAGTGAACAAGATTCTACGATAGGCAAATTGTATAGGGTAAATACGAACCAGTGGAGTGTGATTGAATAATTTCTTTGATTTAAAATATTGTTCATAATGCAGGCGTTCTTCCAAAGGTCAAATCAAGTGTACACTATTTGAAAAAGTACCTTTCCTTAAAAATAGATAAAAATTTAAATGACGAAGTAGGTGATGTAATAACTATGCCACATAGAGTAACGTGTTAAGCTTCGTGTCATATGCAAATAAATTACCAGAATGTGTTTAACTTACGACTTAATGTTCAACTGAGAAGACAAATTAAACCGACAACAATAAACATGATGCATGCGTGGTTGAAGCTCTATAATTTACGTAGCCGTTAGCATCGAAATACGCGCAAAAAGAAATTGCAAAAACCTTCGCTTGCCTGGAATGCATTGATAGGTTTTAAGCAAATTATAACCGGAGGGTTATTTAGTTGCAAACGAGAATATTAAATTAATTATCTCTATTTTCGCAGAATTCCACAACGCGAAGTTTAATAAACAGGCATTACTGTATATCGATTTTATGGAATTTAGTCCTTGCCCGAAGGCGGGACAAAACACAAGTAACGGCAGCAGCAAATTTCAAACGTTGCGATAAGGGAAGTTCTCGAGTGTGCAGTTTCAAAGACATAAACTCTTACGTCCCTGTTCATTTAGAATATCTTGCTCCTGTTCGGTTATTGCTAATCAGAGCTACGTGCAAGCAAGATTCCCAGATTGTCGGCTCTAATTTAACATTACTGAAAGGTAACTCCATGGCTGCACATTCTCCGCTTCGGTTTACCCGTTTCAGAACGGACGAACGAAACTTTAAGGATTTTAAAGTTGGCCGAGCACTCGGTAGGAATGAGCAAAAAATTTGGCGTTGCGCTGGTAAAAATACTCGTAAATATCTCCGAAAGTTATGGAGCTTATGCGCCTCCTCCGAGAGCACTACATACGTATACGCACGATATAATTCTGGAATCCCTCTAGATCTGGCAACACATATTTCAGTTGGTTACTTGTGCTGAGAATGAGAATTAAACAACGTTATTATAGTTTTTTATTATGCAGTTTAGCTGTATGTTTTTCGAAACGATTAAGCAATGGCGATTTATTTATTTGTTTCTTCATTTCCAGCGCTTCTTCACCAAATTTAACAAAATCCAATTGAGTGATCTATATCTATGCCCATAGAGCGAAGGTTTGCTGTTCGATGGAGCGGGAAATTCAATGTGAGAGCCGTCTAGAATTCTAAATTTCTCTTCTTCCACTATTGCTGTAACGGCCCTTCTTGATTTTGGCGCTTGCGGCTTAGATTCTCCTTGTGACTGCATTCCTACAGCCCTGTTTTTTTATTACGAGCTCAGTGGATTTTTGGAAAGTAGAGCATTTCTCTGCGAACCAGCAAGCTAGTCGTTTTGAGTGTTGACCGTGGAGACCCGTTTTTGGGATTTGTTTCTCATTTCTTTTTCCAAAGTCATCGAGGGCTTGCAAGTGTTTTATGAAGTGCTCAAAGATGCAGACCGTGCAGACTTAATTTTTAACTGCAGACGTGGGCTTTTATTCCTTTTGATTTAGTGTTGCTAATTACACAATTTGCGTTATAAGCCGCTAGGAAACGCTTCACTATGATACGGATTGCTGGGCCCATTTTGGTACTTTCGCTGGGCGCAGGCGTGCAGATTTTCTTTGCACCGAAATCTGGACCGATCCCGCTCGTTACAGCTGGAATGTATTTCGCGGGGGCCTAATGCTTTTCGCTTTTGAGCAGATCGAGTATTAAGACTTCCTACGAGCTGGTTCCATTTTTCAATGCATCCGGGCGAGGCGTCGAGTTGCTGCCCCATATTTTGCAACTTTATTTATTAATTATGAATTGTGATTATAAGAAATTGTGCGATGGGATTTTTTTTCTTAGAATTGAAAGAGAACAACGAAACATTGCAGTTTCTATTTGATGTGAGATTAGATTAGATTAGATGTTTATCTTTGTTGCCCTTGTTTCATCGCCAGGGTTCTTAACAAACACGTGCCGTGGTTAAAGTCAGATATTAGCTTTTTACCAGCGCCAAAAGAAGAAGCTGCGTCGTGGCGCAGATGGGTAAGCGTCAGGCTTGCATTAAGCAAGTCTTCGGTTCGAATCCCGCTGGGGTCGGAATGTTTCCGTATCCTTGGCGATTAGAATCGGGCTCAGTGAGACCATTCACAGTTGGGCACCAAATTAACTGTGCTCTACTCAGAACCACAGACCTAAGAGTTAGAGTAACAAGGTCAACACATCACCAAGACACACAGCTCACACGATGGTTGCTGTGCAAGCACCAAAGGCGCGCTCCAACTCTGTATCCCGAATCCGTGGCAAGTTGAGCATTGTACCGCCAGATGCCAGCGCATAAAGCAGCAGCCTCTACACCGCAAGGTAAATGAGGTTACAGATTATACATACATACATACATACATACCAGCGCCAAAAGGCTACTTTTCAGTTAGGAGTTTTTTGCTGGTCGGTTTCTGCTACTGTGCTTCACCCTTTTAAATGTTCTCCAGCACTGTATGCTATTTGAGACGCCCAATTTAATTTCGAGATAAAATTTAATAGCCTTTGTTTTCTCACTTGTTAACTTTGTTTATCTATTGCGCTTGCCAATTTTTTAACATGCATTTAGCCACCCAGTTTAACATTTGCGAGCCTTTCTTAAACGAATTGTACCATTTATTCTCAGGCAACTTTGCTTTGGCGAGATTGGTTTGACGTGTATGCGTCCAGAATGCTATTTACCTTATAATGTGGTATTATTCAACTCTATTCCAACAGTTTAACTATTAAAGCCTTGTTATTATATCGTACTACTTGCATATTATGTTTTATTTGACCCAATCGATACCTACGTTTTTTAGAGTATAGGTTAATGTAAGCTAAAATCCGAACACAGTGAGCTTTACTTAGACTATGAGTTCGACTGGTTTTGTTGTTGTCGTGGTTGACGATTGGTACTCTTTTATATTTTGCTTCATTTTATTTCATTGAACAACCTTCAGAATCATTGCCTAAACTTTATCCATGATAGCAAATCGCCGAAAGTTTTGAGCTAGTCAGGGTTGTGCTTGCTGTTTGTTGAAGAGCTGTGCAAGATATAAGAATATGTTTCCGAGTCTTCTTCGAAATTGTATTTTTTTAATCATGAACATATTTAGACTCTAGGACATGCGGTAAGGGCTGTCAGCGTGGAAGTGAAAAATATATGTCATGCTATTAATTTTTTGCTTTGATGTATGTAACTAAAAATATCAAAAATAATTCGAAACGTTTTAGTTATTTTTCGGGGAGCTTCTTTTCATACGATTATAGAAAAAACTATTGCTAACAACAAGTGTGGATAGCCTTTTCTTGCATTTATGCATTCCACACTGGTTATCAAATACCAAACTATTTTATATTCGAATAAAATTTTTTTGAGCGTAGCAAAAAAAAAGGAACGATTCAGTTTACTGATGTGTTTGGCAAAAAATTGCTGGAAGTGCTTTAGAGTGTAAAAGGTTTTTTTATCTTGTACAACATAAATTTATTTCGTTTGTATTTTAATTGTTGCCGTGACAATTCAAGACAGCTTTCTTGTTGTTCTTCTTCTACACCTTGGTAATAGGCTTCAAGCCTGCTCCTTCAACTTAAACTGCTACCACTTCCCAATTCCATCAGTCTTTCCAGCATTTCAATGGGCATGGTGATTATTTTATTCCCTTCGATCGATCCTCTTTTCCCTTTTTACTATCGTATAGGTTTCAATATATTCGTCTTCTTCTTATGAATTTGGTGTATCCTGTATATATTATTTATTCCCGTTCGCTGTCATCGGGTCACGTTTTACTATACATTTCCCTCGTTGTTTTCCCTCTACATTTTTCATTGGTTGGATGCTAGCTCTTACGTAATAATTATAGGCCATAGCAGTCTTTGAGGTAGCCTGATATTCGCATTGCTTTAGCCGTTCGTTAACGTTTTGGTGTAAGCATCTGTTGCTTGTTCTCTCCACTCCACTCGAGGTCTAACTTGCATCTAATAGGCTTTTTGGATATTGTTTTGTATTTATTTGGTTTTTTTAAATTAATGTATCACCATGTTAAGCTGTTTCACGACTGTATTAAATCTGTGTTGCAATACTGTCACTAGGTCATTTGTCATGTATGTTTTGTTAAAAGAAAAGAATGGAGTCGATGAATTCCCCCCCCCTTTGTTCTTTGTCACTTATCACTTTAACTTGAATCCTCGAATTGCTCTTCTGTAATTTATATTTTGTTTTCTTGCAATATTTGTTTTAGTTTAAGTTGTTGATCTGCGGTTACTCTACGATTTGTCCAATTGTGTGAACTAATCGCTCATTTTTTAGTGGTATTTTATTTGTCTGCACTCTATCCTTAATTCCCATATTTTCTTCTGCACTTCATACTGATTGTGTTCCATATCTTTAGAGCATTTTTCCCAGTATCCTTGTTTTATTCTACTTTTTCTGCGTTTTTATTATTTAGATATTTCTTTTGTTGAACTAGAACTTTGTCTTCTGGAGTATACCAGCCATTATATTATTTGTTCTTTTTCGTTTAACCTCTGTGCATTAAAATATTTTTCCGAGAATTTTCTATTTTTGTGCATTATGTAATTACCTTTTATTGAGTTTTGTCTAATTTATTGAGTTACTCTCTTTGCATATAAATAATTGTTTTGTAGTTTCATTTGGCTTTGATTTTTTACTTGTATTCTGGTAAGTAATTTACACAAAACCACTTGGTGGTCACTAACCACATTGACCGAGTTAAAGTGTGTATATCCAATATTTGGCTAGGATGGATTGTTCTGTTCTTGCATAGTCGATGTTTGATTGGTAGATGGCTGCACATTTGAATGTCCGCCTTTCCAGGGCTAAAACTATCGAGTGATCAGATAAATTTCAACTCTAGTGTGCTGTGCCCATATAAACATGGAGCCACAGCACACTAGATATAAAATTTATTTGATCACCCGATATTGTTAATTCTTAAGCAATTTGTTGCGCAAAATTCCGTTAGCACGTGCCCATTATCATTTGTTCTTTGCACTTTTGACGTTTTTAATATCTCTAGGAGAATTTCCTAGCCTTCATTCCTTTTAATAACTAAAAAAGTCATACGACCCATAGAAAGAAAGATATTAGCGAAAAACTTATTTCTGTCACCTTTGACCTTGAATAACTCAAGACGCAAGCGCGATATCGATGGGGACTTTTGAGACATATTTGCAATGTCAAAATAAAGGTGTATGCAAAATTTCAGCTCACTTGGATTTTTCCGGCAGACGGATTCTAATGTAACTGGACTACTAGCAGAATCGGTTATTTTCTTTCCTTGTATTCGATTAGCAGTTTGAAGTTTATTTTGGAGTGAATCTGCAAAATAACCTTCTACACTTGTAGACTGAACCCCCCCCCCCCTCTCCCCGGTGCCTTTTCAAATTGGTTACATCCCCCCAGCAGTAATCCGCAGTGTTGTTGAACTACACCGTAGGCAATGTTCTGTGTAACTTTTAGGATCTCCTAAACCAAGGTAAGCAGTAACTTCACATGAAATTCTTCCAAAGGTATGAATCCCTATACACTGAACACTGCACTTTCCTTATCTGTAGTTTACAAATAAGCGGCGGTGTGTGAGGTGATCGTAGTGCCACTTACTTTTTACATAAAGGATTCCCTTCTCCATTAACAACAATAAAACGTCGAGGTTGTTTGTGTGTTTTGGAATCAGGCATTTTGACAACTAAAATGTCCCCTTTGTCATCATGATCATCAATGGACATTTTTATTAGCTCCTCACACCGACAATCTCCTGCTAGCCCGATTACTATCACTACCTTCAATAAAAATCAGTAAATTAAATGTCGTTAATTCGTAGATATTTTATTTATCTTCATTATCAGGAACTCATTATCTGGAGCTTCTGTAAGAAATTACCCAATTTCTGCACGCGAAAATGTCTTTGATTTTTTTGCTTAACATCCAACGGATTTTCTTTTAAATTTGCAGTTAACTTGGCAACGTTTTTCTTCAGTAACAAGGTGGATTTTAACATAGAGTAAATGCATCACACATCAACTAGAGGGTTCGTCCTCTGTAAAATAAACAAGTAGAACATCTGTAACCACTGTGACTTTTTTACAATTGCAGGATTCTTCAAATGTTGAGTACATATTCTAATATCTGTCTTTCGATTTGCTTGGCAGTAAATCTTCCATTGCAGCATTGGCAGCTGCACTTATGTTCGATGGAATATAGTCTTTTACATCACTATTTTCTTCAACGACATTCATATTTTTCACACCGTTATTAACTCGAAGAAAAACCCCAGGAAAATTGCAAAAAATTATGAATTTTTTTGTTTCAAACGTTGGTTGACTAGGCACTAAGGAAATAACAGCAACAGGACCTATTTGATTCTACAGATTATATTCCAATTTTATTGTCACTAGTAATTTCTTTTCTAAAATTTTATTATTCGATTTCAGCGGTTCAAGTACTCGGCCGCAACGCGTCTTGAAATTTCGCCTCGTCGGGTAAAGTTTAACTTTCTTTTCTTTTTGTAAATAACCCTTAATAGACTTGGTCTTCTCTTCTCAACAGTATAGAAAAGTCGAAATAGCAATACCTCAAAAATATTTTGGTTTGGGTCGTCGAGTCTGGGGTTTAGCTTATTTGGAGGAACGTCTAACCATAAAAAAGTTTAAAAAGTTTTCTAAAAGCTATTTTATTTAAGCTGCTATTGTGTTCCAAGAATTGCACATCGTGTTTAAAAATAAATTTGCAAGACATTTCAGCTATGAAACTACATATACTAGCACAGGTTAGATTGCCTACTATTTGTAATTTTAAAGTCAATTTTCATATTTTTAAGTATATTTTGTGTAGTCAGTGTCAATTCAAAACCGTTATTATCAATTTTCTGGGGGTCGGTATCTGTTAACAGTCTCACATACGTTAGAGGTTTCCGAAATTGTTCCATACCTTATTAAAGTTTAGGAATTTTAATGATACATGTTCTGGCATTGCTCTGCTTCGAAGCGCTGTGATTGTATGCAAAATGCAAGTAGAATTAATTCACGACGGTATTTGCAACCTATGTGGATCAATTACTGTTAAAAACTAAAAAGTTCTATTTTTCTTAATTTTAATTTTACATTCTAAACATTCAGAATTGCCACCAGATGCGTCTTGCGTTCGAATCACACCCGACAGATTTGTTTAGAAAATTGAACGCCAAAAAGCGTCTCTACATCATACAAATGTTTTCATGTAGCCAAGTAAACTTGAGCTAAGTTATGCAGACTATTTCAGGGGCAGCGGATTTATGCGATATAATTTCACATGCCGCCCTCCACATAACATGCCAGGACGACGACGTGAAATTGCCAGTCTTGTAGATGCAATTTTTGCGGCGCCTTTTCTATGGGTTTATTTATGATGCAGAGGTTGCTACCGTGCGTGTACTCTTCTGAAAGAACCACCTAGGAACATGTACCCTCTGTAACTGCTGCTTAGATAACATATTAGGTGTCGGGAAGTGTTTCTCGGCTTATCCGAAATGAACGTAAATCCTCGGAGCCTATTCGGGTTGACGTATGCCTGAGAAAAGTTGTGTGGAAGCATTTTGATTTAGTATGTAGCCCGGGTGTAAAAATGACGATGGAAGGTGGCGTAGAGTTACCTCGGTCCCGTCGACGGCTAGTTTATGGGTGTATGCGGAAACCTTGGCCCATAAGTGACGTGGAGAGGATATCAAAGAAAGCGAATCGAACATGCTCCACGGTGGAATGATCTTATCTAAAATGTTGAGTATACAGTGTACTATATACACGGTAGTGGAGTTTACAATTTAATCAATGGATTTACATTTATTATAAGCCAGGTATTAAAAATAACGTGTACCAGACAAAAGTTGATAAACATTGAAGAATGATTTAACAATCACAGCCATGTAGATGGTGCCATTTCCCATGGCATTAAATGAACATATTTCCGTCGAAAAATTACAATTTCAACAATTCAATTTGACGTTACCGGGAATTTTTGTTTTTCAAAATATCAGGAAGCAATGTTGTTATTCTTAATAATTTTTTTTGCATTGCAGCTAATTTGCCTCTCAAACGTGTTGATATAAACGTTAGTTTTAAGTTGCATTTTATTTCGACAACTCCAAATAGTATATATATATATATATATATATATATATCTATATAATCTATCCCTCTTCTACTTTTAAGTGTAGTAAATAAAATAGTATAATTTATATAATGTAACTAGCATGGTCTAGCTTTAGTAATACATGTTAACACAATCAAATTATAGAAGCGTCAATTAAAGCAAGGTATCGCACCAGCTCTATTAACTAAATGAATTACACTGTATTTTAATAACGTAAGGATCTGCGCTGGCACCCGCGGCCAGCCCAGGAGACGAAATGAATGTCCACACGCCGCATTTTGAAATTGTAATACACTCTTTCCATATTTTGGACAGCGCGGGTGACCCAGGGGTCAAGAAATCGACACCACTGAAGGGCTAAGAATTCGGCTATAAGCTAACACACATATTGCCATGCCATAGAAAATGAACAACATCGTAGAACACAAATTAAAAAAAAAACGAATGTTGTTTGTGCTCTACAAAGACATAGTAATATCCTAGTCAAAACGCAAACGGCTTGTGCCAATACCGGCTGAAGAACAAGGCCTTAGCTCTCCGGTCTGACGTCGGCTCAAAACGGCCGAATTGGCCAATGAGAGCTTCTTATCTCGAGGCCCGAGGTAGAGGAAAGCCGGAGTAAATTCAATCATTGGCCAATGCGGACTTCTTGTGCTGACGTCAGGCCTGAGAGCTGTGGCCTTGTTTTTAAGACGGTATTGCTTGTTCAACCATAATTTATATTTATGCATCAGACATGTAATGAGGTTATTTTGTACATTTTGTACATAACGCGTGACATAATTAGTTTTGTTTATAATCGTAAAATAAACATTATATGTAATATTTTAGTCAAAACATTTCGCAAATTATGAAGTACAGCTTTTCGTATATGAGAAAAAAAGTAATTCAGGTGGGATCTAGTTTTGATGAAAAGGAAAGTAAAATCCAAAAGCATTTGTTTTCTTTAGAATTTAAATAAGCTAAACATTTCGCTCTGAAGGTCTTGAAACATGGACTTATACAGGGTGTCCATTTTTCGACTATGGGGGGATCTCTTTTATCTTTAGAGGTACATGGGTTAAATTGGGGTAAAGTTGCAAAATTTAATGCTGGGCAGTATTCTGCACCGACATGTGTTCTAGCGTCATTCCTGTTTTTGAGTTTATCAAGAAATACTGAAAATTCTGACTTTTGTTTTTGCTCGTTTTTATTTAAATTATTTAATTCCGTGGGAATTGGCTTAAGGCAACTGTTTTCCTTAATTTTGATCATTAAATATTGTTCCAAAATTTCAATGTACGTATATCACGTTGTCGTATTTTTTGTCAACACCATGTTAGATTTTTACGATGCCTTAAAGTTTATTTTAATTTCTGATCTATAATTCGAAACTATTGGAGTAGTCTAAACTTAAAAAAGCGTTTCTGTGTGAATTCTGCAATTCAGTGACAGGACCAACTCCTATTAGACAAAAGTTTTGGAGATTTCTGACTGCCGAGTAGATTGTTGCAACGTTCTATTGAGTAAAATTAATGAATAATGCAATTTTCTCGATAAAATCTGACAGGAGCTGTAAATTTACCAGCTACGACATATTTAATTATCCGATTGAGCACATTTGGCCTATTTAAAATTTACACTGTTATTATCAAAGTTGATCACGGCACCGTTTGGGGTTAAATGTTTTTATTGCTTTATTAGATGATGCGAGTAATGGACGAGCTTTGTCTGAATTTTTATGTTCATGTTTATGTATGCAGTGAGTTTTTTCAAATCGAACATAAGGAAAAACTAACCATTGGGTTGCTAAGTGGCAATACTGGTTACCTAGAGACCCTTAAGGATATGTATTTGAAAAAAAACTAAATCTTTGTGCTTTGTGTGTGGGTTTGGTATTTTCGGCATGAAAAAGTCGTGTTCTGTGAATCTTGATTTCGTGGGTGCAGCGATAAACGCAACTTCAAAGCAGGTCGCGGGGAGCTTTGCGGGCTTGGCCCAAGGGCGGACGTTGTTGTGTGGCTCTTAGTGTGTGGTGCACGTGATGAAGTAAATGGAAGCGGATTAATAACCTTGCAGTGTTTACAGTTTGCTCCATAAGTTTGCGTGCAGCAAACAGTATTTGCGTTTCATGCAGACACCATTTGAATTGTGGACTTGGTAACTATACAATTTGCGAAGTAGCCATGTAGTTTTGTAGCGTCCGTTTGGGTTATGTGCGGTCAGCCGTCATATCGGCACCACAGCTAACAGTCCCCCGCATCGTTAGTAGAAAATTTCGTACTGTCTAGGGTACGTACGGGGTGGGGTGCTTTTGAAAACAAGGACGGAATCTATTGGTGCTGCTGCAAGAATTTTCATAGCAATTAAAATTAGAGTGCTAGTACATCAAGTTCTTCAGGAAAAAAACACATTCTAAATGAAAAAGAACACACTTTCAGATAGAAGTAAAGTACAAATTGCTTCAGCAAAAATAAAATGCGCTCGATTTTTTCAGAAATCAGTTTCATCTTAGGCGACGAATTATATGTTGGTGTGGTAATGATACATTTTACTCTAGCCATATTTGAGTAGCGTCGTTTTAGGTCAAATTAAACAAAAATCATTTGAAGTAAACGAAACAACTATGAAAATTACGAATTTTGACTGGACATGGATATGTTATTACTGTTATTAGGCTAGCTATTTTTATAAAGCAAGCAGTATTGTATTGGAAACTCGATGTGTGCTATTTTTTAAGTTAATTATTATTGATTTCGTTTATTAATCAATAATCAAAATTGTTGTCGAGTTTTCGTATATAGTACATATAAGAAACCATACCTAATTAGTGGCTCATTAATTTTGTGGCGTTGAAATTATTTTGAGTAGCACATTTTATGTTATGCACTCGAAACTAGAGCTATCCTCAATATATTATATACAGCTGAAATTTAAAAAAACAAGAACTGCCTAATATCAGAAAACTGCAATACCGTGTCTATGAGCAAAACAGCGATTTCCTTGAAAAACTTGGTAAATTTGAAAAGCTAGTGAGGCAATTCAAATTAGTTTTTAACTTGGGAAGATCCACACAGCTAAACTTAAAACCCGATCACTTTGTGAAAGTAAGAAATAAGAAACCCAAATGTGGTGATATTTCGATTTTAGAATGTCTGCAAATGACCAAGCGCTACTGCGAGCTAAAGGGAAAGAATGGCGATGGCTGAAAGGGTGCCGCAGGAGCGACATTTAGTCTAATATTCACGTCCCTCGTAAAGAACCGGGGAAATAATATAATTCCTGAATGATATTTCATACTTCCCTTGAGCAACCGTAAAATCACGGCCGGAATAACATGGCAGAGCTTCATAACTTCAGCGGCCACGACAACGCCGGCTCATCTCCACGGCCGAGGGCAGAAAGTTCGCCGCCCCGTCTTGTTCTTCTCGGATTTCAGACACTCGGCTTTAAGGATTTCAGCCAGCATTTAGTAGCGTCGTAGCATAACAGTAATGGAAGTCATTATCCTGTGAAATTAGCCTAAAGAAGTAAAGTTGTATCGCGGCGGTGGGGAGCCGCTGGAGGGGAGGCGTCGAGACGCTCTCAGTCCGTCACCGTTACCGGTGCGTATCGGAACGACGCCTGAAAGCTGCAGCTGCATGCCGTTCATTTCCTGAAAGTATCGGTCGCTGCCGGATTTCGTGGCAAACAAGCGCGTTTCAGATCGCTGAAAAAGTGCTTCAGAACCGTCGCTCAGATTGCTCGTGTGATAGAACTGTCCTCCGCTGCTTCCAGTTGAGTGCACCCCGCGCTTAAGTTAACTGTAGGGTAATGCTCGCAGGTCCTCGAACTCATCTAGGCGGAAGGGCTCCACCGGAGAGCTTCTTGGTTTTGTTAGTAGTCGCACGGTTTCTGTTGGCGTCTGCAAAAAATATCTGAATTAGCAATTGTTCCTTAAATATTATTCTTAATTCAAAATTGGTGGCAATTGAGGTATGGTCCACTTTATTATTCGTAATAGTATCTTGGAAAAAAAATAATATTGTTTTCCGTTTTTTAAATAATTCATTCTGTTTTAAAAATTGTTTATAACATAATATAATACATGGTTTTAATAATATGGATTTGTTACCCAACAATGTTTATTTGTAACGCAATACGGGGTACACCTAAAACGCTCAAACCTGGGGCTATCTCAAGTAAATTGGGCAATCCATTACGTAGTACATTATTCTCTAAATTGCAGAATATGAAAACAGCCATTTGCCGAAGATAGCTATGTGACTTCCTAGAACTTAAATGAACGGATTAATCTGTTCCAGTATTTTAATTATTATTTTGAAAATTAACTCAAGTATTTACTAACTTTAGGATTTTCCATTTGTAATTGAGTTGATATTGATATTAGAGGCATAGAGGGTAATATAGTAAGAGTAATGCGATTATCGGACTAAAAACTATGTTTAGTGTCGTATGCAGATTATTTTAGAACAATCATGCGAGCTAAAATTAGAATATGTACCTGATTAGAACCCAATAACCTTAATCTCAATTTTAATTGTAGTTTGAATGGTTTTTTTCAAGATACCTGATTGGAACAAGATATTTTTTATAGATTCTTGCTCGAGTTATACTTATTTGGGCTAGATGATTTCCAACTATGTTTCGGGTTGTCACAAAAAAATAATTAAGTATTTACTCAATGGTGTGATAATCAGTGATGGTCAAATCGTAAATGTAATCGATTATTTCCAGCATATGTCACTTTGACGTGTTTTGATCCATCAAAAAATGCGATCTGTAATTGCTCTGAACGATTATTCAATAACAGTTAGCATTTTACTGTCACTGATTATTGCAACATCTAGCCATATTTTTCAAACAGATTATGTATTATATTTGTACTTGCAATATTTCTAATAGATAATGTGTCTGTTTGATAATATTATCCGTTAAAACCAGTTTGCTGAAGTTTGAAATAGTCTCCCCAAATATAACTCGAGTAATTGCCTCTAAAAAAAAAATTGTTTAAGAAAAACATTCAACTACAGTCGCGGCCATAAAAACCGGGATAGTTTTTTTGACCTAATTTTCAAAATGCGAAAAGAAGTGCTGACTCTGACAATTCTAATTAATAAATGTCATCAAAAGTCTCTAAACAATGACTTTTGATGACATTTATTAATTAGAATTGTCAGTGTCAACACTTCTTTTCGCATTTTGAAAATTAGGTCAAAAAAACTGTCCCGGTTTTTATGGCCGCGACTGTAAAATTCTGACATTTATCAAAGATTATGAGATAAATGTAATAATTTTAGCTTTCATGATTTTTCCAAAACAATCTGCATTCGACAACAAGAAAAAATCTGATAAGCGCGCATAGCTTTCAATGACCAAGCAGCGTCAGTGACCGATGTTAGAAAATGTTTGGGTCTCGACGTATTGAGCAATATGTCCTTGCCATTTTTCGTATATTTATGTTTTCACGGTAGTGTGTATTTGCATATTTTGGTGATTATTTTTTCCTAGCGATATTAACCAATCAGAAGGTTCGAATCGTTCCATTCTTAAAATTTAGGACGGGCAGCATAGGGCATTGTAATTCTTATGAGAGTTTTCTGTGCGACGTTGCCACCTCTCGACAGCGACCAGTGGCCAAGTTTACTTGCTCACAGAAGGATGAGTATTAAAATGAAACAAGCCATTAGCATCTTGTTAAGTGCACCAAAATACAAAAGCGGGATTTATTTATGATTGACAGGTGCGTATTTATTTCCAACGAGATTTGTACTGAAATGTGGCAACGTCGTTCTGCATAAGACCATGTACTGAATTTTAATAATGGAACGATACATAGAGTAACTTCACTAGGAAACGCAATAAATAACTTTTGTCAACTTAATGCTGTTTTCGTGGAGACGACAAGTAGTTAGGTCAATACCAACAAATGCAGCTGCCAATAAAATACTTATTTCTTCGTAAATTTACTCAAAAAGTTATCAAATCGAATACAATGCGAAAATGTTCGGGTTATATAGTACCGGGTGCTGACTTGCGCGACGCACCATAGGAATTTGCATAGTAAATTCTTTATGTTCAATTATTTGCTCCCCTAATTATTTTAGAGCTAAAGTGTAAATACATTTTTTGTAGAGAAAAAAATACTGCATTCATTCATACTGTTGCTAACAATTTTTCATTTTCCATAACTGAAGGAATGCAAAAAACAAACTAGCATTTTCACAAAAATCAGTGATGCCATGGAATTATTGAAACAAGCCAATGCCAACGCAAATGCGTGCGGAGCGACAATATGTGTTGTTTATTTGTTTGTCATTGATGTTTCATTATTAATTATGTTCAGCTTAATGTCTCTAAGGTACCTAGCCCTTGTCCATAACAACAATGGTTTTACGAGTATGGTGGACGTTCGTTAACTAAGCTCCTTGTTTATTGTAAAATATCCGTATCGGCAAATTCCAAACAGTACAACCATTAAAAGACTGATATATTTTAAGTTTAAGACTACAGGCACCATATTAAATAATTGTAGGTGTAATAATGAGGTTCAGAACTTACATCAAAACAAGAAAAACGACAATAAATTCAATCTTTTGACGGCAGTGACTGGATGATCGCCCCGCACGCACTTGCGTTGGCATTGGGTTGTTTCAATAATTCCATGGCATCACTGATTTTTGTAAAAATGCTAGTTTGATTTTTTGCATTTCTTCGGTTCTGGAAAATGAAAAATTGTTAGCAATAGTATGAATAGATGCAGTATTTTTTTCTCTACAAAAAATGTATTTACAATTTAGCTCTAAAATAATTAGGGGAGCAAATAATTGAACATAAAGAATTTACTATGCAAATTCCTATGGTGCGTCGCGCAAGTCAGCACCCGGTATAACCCGATAATATCGAAGTACTTATAGTATTACTAGTGATTATAATCTTTCGTTTAAATAGCGTTATACAGGGCGAGGAAAAGGTGGCTAATGTGGCTATAACTTTGTTATTATTTAAAAAAAAATGTACATATTTGACGCTAAAAAAGAGTAAAATTAACGTCGATATCAACATCAAATGTCGTTGAGGAACTGGAACCCTAACTTTAGACTCCAGATCAGAAAAGCAAATACCTATTTTTAACAATGAAATTGCTTATTTTCAGACATTTTATCATGTTATTGTAGTGGCACCATACTGACGTTATAAATCACGTGATAGTGAATTTTTCTTACAAGAACTATAGGCAAAAAGTGCTTGACATAACCGTGACCTCTCATGTAAACACAGGGGCATGCAACTTTTTGCATAAAATGGAGTTATAATTTTTACAGGAGTTGAAAGCTTAATGTCGATGTTTTCAAAAAATGTACTTATACAACCTACTAAAAATTATGCTACCAAAAATTATAGGTAGCTGTTTGGAAAATTAAAGTGCCCGCTTTTGTGATAACTTGAGAGAAACTCAAAGTCACGCCGATGTGAAATAGTTTATGCCTAGTAACTTTCGTTTAAAACTTTTTGTGAAATCGGTAATAACATTATAGCCATATTGCGTTATTGTTTCTTCACCCTGTATAATATTTCCTTTAGTTCAAATTACCTATGTCGTTAATACATTTCCAGTTCTTCACCAGGTTACAATCAACGTTCAATATTTAAAATACTCACTACTAGTGATCGGCCGATACGGATTTTTTTTGCCGATACCGATAATCGGCCGATACCGATATTTTAGTTGCCGATACCGATATAATATCGGTATCGGCACTACATTTTTAAAAGGTCTGTAATTATTTAATATACGTTGATATAAGTAAAAATTGTCAACTCCGCATCGATGCGGACGTAACGTGAACCAATTTCGGTAATTCCCCGACAGTGTCGTGGTGATTACCCGTTTTACAGAAACACAGAAAAGAAAGTGTATTGTTTCATTGTTTGCGCCAGTGCACAGTGCTGCTGCAGTTGCTGCTCAGATAATGATTGTGTCGTGCGGTATTATAATCATTTGGGATTCAAATAAAAATACGATGGGAGAAAATAGCGAAAATAAATTTTTACATACAAATAATTAATAAAATGGTTGATCTTAAATTTGCCGATATATATCGGCAAAATTTCGCCGATACCGATTATCGGCAAAATTTTCCGATATTGCCGATACACCGATATTTATATCGGTTTATCGGCAAAATTTTCCGATATTGCCGATACACCGATATTTATATCGGTATCGGCCGATCACTACTCACTACTCTTCACATCGACAAGAGAATTCGTTCAATCTCTGATAAGTTCTTAGATTTTTAAGTAATAGAAAACATTTGATAATTTTAAAAGAATATTCAGATCCAATGTGTTCTTTTTAGATCAACTGCCTACGTTGGCTGCTGGTATTTAATTAACGATAGCTTATTCCAAAATTTTAAAATGATCTTAATTTAATAATGACATTCGAACCCGGGCCGCCCGCGTGGCACGCGAGCATTCTACCAATGAACCACCGATGCCATAATGGTATATGAACATTAAGGGTTTAGTAGTACGAGTAAATATAATTCAATTATTCTCCTTAGCATAGAATTTCGGGTTAGACCGCGCAGTATTTGTATATGAACACCCAGCATTTTCTGGCTTAATGTGCCTTGCACCTTGTGAAGTCGAGCAAAAACCCGCGCGATGGCCATGCTTTTTGGTGGCTCGTGTTGTTTAAGTATCTTGAGAACGAGGATACTTAGGCAGATTTTGCCGTTTTGCTGTTTGTGCAGCCATATTCACTAACGTTTCGCAAGACCTTGCAGCTTGCATCATCAGAGTGAAAGTCGCAGTCAGTGCGAGCCACCAAAGAGGATGGCCATCGCGCGGGTTTTTGCTCGACTTCACAAGGTGCAAGGCACATTAAGCCAGAAAATGCTGGGTGTTCATATACAAATACTAGGCGGTCTAAGCCGAAATTCTATGCTAAGGAGAATAATTCGAGTAACCGCGAAAGCCTCAAACAATACATATAATTCAATTATTTTACTTTACTTTTTCGTACTCTTTTTGAAAATAATAACCGGCCTACGATCTAAGTCTAAAAATTAGCAAAATTTTAAGCCATCATACAATTTAATCGGTCCAGTGTCTTCGGAGGAGATCACGAACAAAGATACATACATACATACATACATACAAAGAGACTACCGATTTTATGGTATATATTGGGTGATCACAAGGTACGGTACGCATTTACACAATTTTCGCATTTTTTAAGATACAAAGTTAGCAATTCAGAACACATTATTATGCCTTCGCTTAGATTTTACCCACTTCTGATTTTACTGGACGTGACATATTTTTTTCTTTAAATTTCCCATTTTTATACCTATATAGGCACGCTTTCTTCGTCTATTTTTTTTAAATTTAATAACCGTTGTCCTCTGCACGAAATCAACACATATTTAAAGTGTAGACTATGATTTAAATGTAAAATGCAATTAATCTGATGTTTACAATAAAATTGTTGAACATTTTAGGACTTACTACGCGATGATACAATTTCTCAAAAATAAAACAAAATCAAACTTATAACTATCTTTATAGGGCTTTTTAAGGACAGCCCTTCTGTTTTTTTTTGTTTTGCGAACTAGTATTACGTTTTCTAGTGAAAATTTTCAAACAAAACGCCAACGCATTCAGAATATTCTAACAGGGCTTTGATGGGAGCCCGGTAAATTGCAGATTTGTACTAAAAAGCAAACACAGACTAATTGCAAAAACAGAGATTTACTCTCTCGGACAAGAATTTCCAATAAAATTTCAACGCTGTAATTGTGCAACATTCAGCAAAGCTCTAAAAAATTCTCCGAACATTTTTCTGTGGCGTTTGATAAAGTACAGCGCTTGTTGAATGTACAAAATCGGTCCAAATTGTGGTAATTGTGGATAACATTTCCTTGCAGTTCAAATTTTGTCGTTAATGCATTTCCAGATTACCAGTTTACAATAAATGTGTGATATGGCTTTTTACAGATTACAAATAAAAAATACGTTTACTGTTATCTTTAGTATTTTAAGGTTATACATCAGAATATTACTTGATGACGCCATACAGTCAGCGTTTTTGACTCTTTGAGAAGAAGTAATATTGTTTTTTTACTTCTGTAACTAAAATGGCATATAACATGCACGCCTTCATAATCTGTTGTTAGTAAAGAGCATCTCAGCCGCGGGCTGAAGTTGGTTGGCAATGACGTTTTAGTCACGGGGTGAAGTTAGATTCAGACAGTATTTGCTTTATTAGCCACAGTCAAAACTAAAATCAAGTTAGTTTTCAATAGTCAACTTTGGCCCTTGTCAAGCATAATTGAACCTGACAAAATATTAATGAAATAATATGATGTTATATTGTCTAAATTTGTGGTCGTAGAAAAAGTATAGTATGTAACACATTATATAAACTCGACTACACACTCGGGAATTAAACACTTGCTGCCCTACACTCCGCTCGAGCCTAAAAAAACTAGTGATTAAAGTGACGTTTATAAAACATGTTACATAATATACTATTTTTTTAAAAAAAGCGAATAAAGCTTTTAATACAGTTTCGAGTATTTTTAAACGTCATTAACCATTAATTGTAATATATAATAGAAAAATAATGAAAACGTTTATATTATTTTTGCTAGATACACATATAAACGTCAAAGTCCAAAATCATTGTTCGCTTGTTGTCTTCTTTCACATTAATACTACTTTCTCCACCGAAACGAGTTCAAAATGAAGGCGCAGGGGGAAAACGAAACGAATTCTCATATGTGCATCTAGAGGATGGTTCAAATGTAAAGTCAATACTATATCTCCACCAAATAACACTAAGTAATATAAAAAATCAATTAGTTTGAATTTTGAGTTTCTAATAGATATTAACGATACAAGTTTGATTATGAGCATCTTAACGAAACGAGTTTGATTGCCAAAACGAGGCGGTGAGCCGAGTTTTGCGGCAATCAAACGAGTTTCGTTGTGTGCCATAAGCAAACGTGTATTGTTCAATATTTTATCTTCATCAATAAACTCTGGTTCACTGTATAAAAAGAGTGCGGTAATATTCATTACCGCACTGAGTGCGGTAATATCTGTCCATTACCGCACTGAGTGCGGTAATATCCATTACCGCACTCAGTGCGGTAATGAAGCTCTTAACGATACTAAAATTAATTTGGTTAAGACGCTATAACAACACGGATGAAGATAAATATATTAAAAATAGAAACCCGGGTTGTTTTAAGTATAGGCCTACAGAAATTTCCACATAGGCCGATTTCGTCATACAATGCTTTAATTAACTGCGGTGAAGATGTAAATGTGACCCATAAAGTTATTTCGCAGTTCACATGTAATGGTATCGCAGGAAGCAAAACGTTGAACTAAAAGGGTGACGCGTTTAAACGAATTATGAGTCAAGGAGAGCGCAGGGGAAATTTATTGTGATTATTCTAAAACGTATACATTCCCAGTTAGGTAACGGAACCTGTGTGCTCAGGAAAAGGAAGCAAAGCATAAATTTCCAACGAAATATATAATTCAGCACCCTTTTTAAACGTAAAACAATAACAAGAACGTCCTTATAGGATTGAAATGCAAACGGGATTTTAATATTTTAAGTAGAAACGTTTGTGAAAAAACCAGAAGCTTGAAGTCACGCCATCAAGTATAGTGTTTTAATATAGTAATATAACAGCATAAACATTTTTTAAAGTACATAATATTGCTATGTATTTATATTCATATTTGTAGTGGTTAGTTTTTGTAGTGAGACGAATTAAGGTGATATTATTTAAACATTCACTTCTTAACCGATAAAGAAATATGTACTTAATTAATTTCGTTCTTTAAGTTTTCAGTGTGACAAAAAATGTGAAAATACCTTGAGCAATTATTGCCAAATAAAATATTGACATAAGCTTGAACCGGATATTCCAAAATACATCTACTAAAAAAATCAAAGCAAGAATCTTATGGTATGTGCTGAAGTGAAACTAATAAAAATGCAGATGTCAAATATTGATTTAAACATGTATAATAAAAGGAATAATTATTATAACCAGGATAACTTTGATGCGAAATAAGCAGATTTTTAAAATCTGATCGTAACCCTAAACTGTGATTTACTTTTCTTAAGAACAAGATGGTATGTATTTCGCTAAAAAGTAAGCCAGTGCAATTCCTTACTTTATGTTTTAAAGTAATGGTGGGCAGCACTTTGTATTCCGATTTTCTTATTTAAATTAAAATTGCAACTGCTGTTTCGACATTCTAAAAAGCTTAAAACATTTGGGTCTACAGGCTGGCAGAGCAGGGCCCGCGAAATAATTCGGGAACTTTTCAATTATTCAGGTGAAATAACAATTTAATATTTAACGGTTAACTCGCAGGTACGTCACTCCCCCAACTTTAAAATAAGGCAAGCGAAGAACGTGGTCTCCTGCCAGATTTGCAAAATGGCACCCATTAAATCTCAATTGGCATGGAAGCCGGGGTGTTTATTAACGCCTCGTTCTCCGCCCCTATATCAACATCTATCAGCTTTGATGGAACTGTCAAACCCTGAGCTCCTTTTTATCAACGTCATATTTAATTTGAACGGTACGAACTGTAAGAATTGACAGGGGCTTTCCAAAGGTGACGCAGCTTCGCAAAATTGACCTGCAGCTTACCTGGGCCATAAACGAACCCCTTTCCTCCGCGGAGGAACTCGGGATGATTACTTCGCGTTATTGTTTTAGCACGTTGGTGCTTATTTTGTCGACATCCTTGATAATCGATACATTCGGGTTCTTTTTATTGCCCTCATATTAGGTTCGTGTGGTTTTTACGAGCCCCATTCCAGATATCCTCGCCAAGTGATAGTTGCTAACTCCCGCAGCCAGCGAAGCAAAAATCCATAATGGACAACCATCGCTCAGGAGAAAGGCCGTTCGGACGTTTTTTAATAACAAAATTTAAGTTCGAAGTGAAGTTGGGACGTTGCAAAAGAAAACTCGCGTTGTCGCCGAGAAAAGATTTTATCGAGTTCAGAAATAGAAAACATTTATTTACACTCGTTTTGTTCGAGAAAGCTTGCTCACCCACCGACAGATAACTCAAGACCAAGACGAATTATGTAATCTAAAACTTGACGCTATTTTAGTTGCGTTCTATTGAGTTAGTGCAAGGAAGCGCCTTCGATCCGTGTTTGCCAAGGGAATTATCTGTTATTTG
Organism: Agriotes lineatus; assembly: GCA_940337035.1. NCBI lineage: Eukaryota > Metazoa > Arthropoda > Insecta > Coleoptera > Elateridae > Agriotes > Agriotes lineatus. Next base: position 110,176 of record CALNHX010002179.1, read on the forward strand.
TCCAATTATCATCAATTGCCACAATTTGTGCCGATTTGTACATTCTACGAGGGCGGTATTTTGCCAAACCCCACGGAAAATGTTCCGAGAATTTCCTAGAGATTTGCTGAATGTTGCAAAAGTACATTGCTGAAATTTTATTGGAAATTCTTGCCCGTAGGGAGTAGATCTCTGTTTTTGCAATTAGTCTGTGTTTGCTTTTTTAGTGCAAATCCACAATTTAACGGGCTTCCATCAAAGTAGTATAGGAATATTCTAAATTCTTTGGCACTTTGGCTAGCAATTTAATTTTCACTAGAACACAGATAAAAAGTCGCAATACAAAAAAAAAACAGAAGAGCTTTCCATGAATAATCAATGTAAAGACCGCTCTACAAGTTATTTCTAAGGTTGAGTTTGTTTTGTTTTTGAGAAATTGTATGGATTGCGTATTAAATTCCAGAATTAGTTATCAACAATTTTATTGTAAACATCTGCTTAATTGCATTTTACATTAATTTATATTTTGTGCAGAGATAAAATTTGCCATGGGCAACGGATATTCAATTAAAAAAATGTATATGGAGGATACGGAAGCTCTGACCTTCCGCCTTGCAGGCCAAGCTCCTTCATGGGGTGTTAGTGCCTCACCATTATTATTATATTATTATTATATGGAGGAAGTTTTTTTTTATTAATATACAGGCATCAACTACATAGGTTATTAGCTCCGGTACTATAGTATTATATTGTATTTAATAGTCCAGTAAGTTTCATAAAGCACATGCATTTTTCTGTGTTGGAACTGTCGTTATTTAGGATTTCTGAAGGTTGTTTGATGCAATTTCAGCTGTTCTTCTCTCTTGTTCAAAATGTGTACAATGGATTATTACATGCTCGATGGTGATTCTGGTGTTAATGTATTGCGTGTTGGCGGGTCTTCTCTTTGGAATAAGTGTGAGTGCGTAATGCGGGAGTGTCCTATTCTTAGCCTAGTCAGCGTCACTTGTTGGAGGAAGTTTGCCTGTATCGATATAGGAAATAATTAAAATTCTATTTGCTCTTCCGGTAAAATCAGAAGTGGGGAAAACTTTTTTATTAAATTAGGATAGTTTTTATAATTTTGGAATGATCTACGACCCTGAATATCCTCTTAAGATCATCAAAAATTTTCTATTATAGTAGATATCGATTATAGCGACATCCGATGTAGCGACATATCGGTGAAAAATGCGAAAATTTAAAGTCCCAGCTATAGTTCATATTAAATACATTGTGGATGTATCACTTATTACGACATCGGATATTGCGGCCGAACTGATATAGCAACCGAAAACTGGACTGAAATTTGCTACAGTGTATCGGATATACGTACGTATAACGACAAGCGGAGGAAAAATTCCACAAAGCTCCCAAGGAATTTTGCGAAAGTGGCAATCAAGCATGATTGCCTGGTATTTCAGTTTAGTTGTTAATGCATCCTCGAATTGTGAGCACATACAAAATTTCTATGTTAAAACGGAAGATCGAAGCTGCAATTATTTGGCATATGGAAGCCGAATGGTTCTATAGCTAAATAATTTGTTATAAGAACAGTATACATATTTGATAGAAAACATGTAGCCAATTTTGGAAAGCAAACCGTTACATAGACAAAACAAGTTAATGAATTTTTTAATTATTATATTTTAACAATTTATATATAACCTTAATTTTTTCTATCAATAATAGTGATTTATTTTATTAGTACAAACAATGCACTTTTTTGTAGGAATAAAACATCGTTTTTCCTCCGATCGGATTTTTTTTGTTTTTTATATTTTTTTTACTACCGTTGCCCCCCGGAACCGCTCACGCATTACCTCAGAGGCGCGGGCGTCACTTAAACCTAAACCTTAATTAAGTGAAAGTCATGAGCGCCCGTGCCGGAGTCCGATCGGAATAGACGCTAAAATTAATAATTTTACTGTTAAGTTACGTTACGTTTTTTCACACTAGGTCGAAAAAGTTTTTTTGGACCTAGGCTAAAATGTTATTCCCATACTGTTAAATGGGTATCTCAAAATGATGTATTTTACGGCCTCAAAATATATCTGAAAGCATAATTTTTTGTCCATTGGAGGAAAACCTTTTTTCTTTATTTATGGCGACCTACGGATAGAACGACCGAATTCCTTCAGTCCTTTCGCCGTCGTTATAAACGGTATCTACTGTATTTTAAGAACTTATCAGAGATTGAACAAATTCTCATGTTTATCAAATAGTAATTTTAAAATTTCTAGGTATCGGAGATCTCCCAGACATTGTCTTAAAAAGAATTACATGTAGTAGGTTTTGAATTTTGTTTGCATGTAAATTTTTATGTGCCACTAGATTGTTATTGGTATTGGATTATAGGAAATTCAAAGCATACTAGGAGTAATTCTTTTTAAAGACCCTATATATTTGACTACAGTACCATTATACATTATTAAAAATACAACTTAGCTACCATTTTATTTGAAAACGGATTAATAAAAATAGTTCGTGAATGATTAAACATCCCTTGCAACGTGTTGCTCAGTTCATAAATATAAAATATTTTCGCAGTTCTTGTTAGTACCTCAAAAGTGAAACGAAAACCAAAACCGAGCTCCATCACTCCCGGTCTCTTTTAATATTTGCAGTTAAAACATTAAAACGTCGTTCTCTACAATTGCACTCGTTGCATATATTATCTCTAATAAAAGTAAAGTAATGCTCTATTGTAGAACTGCTTACAATAATTAAAGTTTCAGTGTTCTGAAGTATAGTATATTATATACCAAATGTAAGGGTGTTTAAATATATGGCGTCGTCTACGTATGTGTAAAGTTTAACCAATACGAAGAAATTACTATTTTAAATGCATTTATTTCTTTTTAGAAAGGGGGCGGCATCTTTGAAAGCACTTTATTGTAAAGATATTTTTACAGAGCGACAATTTGGCAGGCGACATTTTTACTATGCTGTGTTTAATGCGAACCACTACGACGCGATGCAGTTAAATCTTGATAAAGTGAACTATGTAATTTATACGAGCTGTTCATTGCATATGCACAGTTGTCTCTTTTGGCTCGAAATAAACATGCATCAAAGGATTCGATGGTTTTTTTAAAAGGCAGAGTTACTTTACTTATAATTAGTAAAGCTTTTAGATTAGTCTTCATTAGGTAAATCTGCAATAGACTTTTGCAGCACTATATTGGTGCTAAAGAAAACTCAATATCGTTACTGAATTTATTTACGATATCACTTTTGACACTGGACGTTAAAATTTTCATTTTTATTATTATCTGTAAACTTTTATGTGAACTGTCATAATGAACACCCCATAATAATAACTTCATAACATTAAACTTAACCCCTTCAACAGGGCTCTCAGTTTAGCTTACGTAGTTGTTATTATTAATGGGCATTCATTTCATTGCTTGAATATGACAAATATTTTTAGTAGAGTGCACATAATAGTTATTTACATATCATGAAAGTTATCTTTTACTGGACGAAGGAGCATATTGTACGAGGCTGTAAGGCCAGGTACTTTTAAGCTCGTAGCATAACTTTCATGATGTGGTATGTATACAATTTTGCCTGAAATCGCCAATAAAGTCATACTAAAGCATACAACCGATTCATAACCTTAAGATTTTGAAAACGTCATTTTGACAATTCTTTAAAAAATCAGTGATCAGGTCTGTTAAAGAACATTAGGTTTCTAGAAAGTTAACCATTACACGACTGGTACAGTAATAGCAGTCAGGTAACAATATTGCTGTAATAGTCGTGTAATGGTTAATTTTCTAGAATCAAAATAGCCTTCAAAGTGTGACTTTCTTGACGTTTTCAGGTATTATTTAATAACAAACTAATATTTGCGTTATCCTCGAGTATTTCTATAATCATCGGAATTTTATATACGCATTGAAAAATGCAGGATGTAAATTTCTATTGTTGAAAATTTGGGGTTCGAGTACTTTTCGATATGCGTGAAGAATTTAATATTACAAGCGAAATTGAGCAATAGAAAGATCGTCAGTTTTTCTATTTGGGCCTTTTTAAGTTTATGGAAGTTGTAAAGTTGCTCTGCTCAACTCAGGCGAATGCCCGCTTGGCTGTTTTCACTGCTTATTCGTAATTCTTTTTCACTTTCAGCCCAGAGTTTTCTCGACGCACACAATGAAAATTTAACACTTTACTGCGGCATTGGCGCTGCCGCCATCCGTCTCACCTAATAGTTCGTGTACAGCAAGCATATCCTTGGCTCAATAAATCCTGCGAGTATTTAATCAGTTTTGAAGATACCTCAATTAAAGAGGCGTCGTAAATTCGCTTAATTATATTGCGGCCGTCTCCGATAAATAATCGATAAACCTTTCACGCGACATAAAAATAGAGTTAATGAAGTGTATCCTCCCGACTGCGAAGAAACCATCGAAGTGATGACTTGAACTTCCGCTGTGCGCTCACTAATAAGCTTCATCATGTTTACCTTGAATAATATCAATAACAATAACAACAATCCTAACAACAACAACAATAATAATAACAATAACAACAACAACAACAACGGAAATGGCTTGCGACTCTCCGCCCAAGGGATGGAAACGCTCCAGGCCTTCCTTCGGGATCACGGCAACGAATGCATACGTCAGTTCGTTCAGGTACATTTTTAATTTTTTGTGTTGTGTTATGCATGACCTCCTAACCGTGTGGTGCTGTTTCGCACCGGAAATAAATCTAGAATTAGTGAAGTATTTTAAGGATATCGTTTTAAAGATACAATATGTTGTGGTGGAAGTGGTAATAGATATTAACGATACAAGTTTGATTATGAACATCTTAACGAAACGAGTTTGATTGCCAAAACAAGGCGCTGAGCCGAGTTTTGCGGCAATCCAACGCATCTCGTTAAGTGTCATAAGCAAAAGTGTATTTTTCAATATTTTATCTTCATCAATAAATCCTGGTTCAGTCTATTTTTGTATATAAAAAGAGTGCGGTAATAATAATACGATACCAAAATTAGTTTGGTTAAGAGTATAACTACACCGATGAAGATAATAGTTATAAACAGTCAGTAAATTACTTGAAATTGCCGTAATTTTCTGGGGGAGGTGAATACATAAAAATAAAAAGCATTTATATTGGTTAAACAATGAAGTTTCGTAATTAGTCATGTTTTTAATTGCTATTACCATAGTAACAGCTTTGTTGAAAATAGTGAATAATAGGGTTTTCTACTACAAATCTGTTGTATGTACTGCACTGGCTACTCCATTTTAAATTGAATTGTGCTTTTTAATATGCAAACTTTCAAATATTAATATGATAGCGCCTGAGACTCTTTCAGGAGTTTGAGTTCAATTATTTAGTTACTTTGTTCTGATTTTCAAGTATTTTTCAACTATTCGTTCAAATTGAATGTCACTTCTAATGTCAATTCTCAAATCTCAATGACAAATGCCCTATTCTAAGAATTGTACAGTCGTGTTCAAATAAATCTGGGACAATGTTTTTTTTCATATGTAGGTTTATTTAAGGATTGAAGAATATCTCCATGGATTTCCTGCCATCAGAAAGAGTTACATTAAACTTTAACAGGTAATGAAATCTGTAACTCTTTCTGATAAGAAGAACCTGCATGTCAAAAAAACACTGTCCCAGATTTATTTGAACACGACTGTACATTATAACTTTATACAATACGGTAAGTTATTGTTTCTTAATTAATTGCACCTTTTAAAATGTCTTTATTTGCTTTATATTTGGTATGTTCTAAGAAATTACCCACCTTGTATATTCCACTTCGAAAATGTTCAAGACTGTAATCGACCCCTTTATCCTTTATGCAGCTTCTGGCAATGCAGCTGTTACGAACAAATCACCAGTGTCACGCCTCGTCCAATACTACGAAACCAAAAATCCCTGACAGCCACCAGCTAATAGAACAATCCCAGATCTGCTCCTACCTCTGCTACCTCCTTCCGGTATGGATTCTCTCGAAGCAGCTCTCTGCAATGCAGCACTCACGTATGAATCACCAGTGTCATGCTTCGTCCAATACTCCAAAACTCAAAATCCTTGACAGCAAACAGCCAACAGAACAAACCAGATCTGCTTCTGTCTCTGCTCCTACCTTCCGGAATGGATCTCTCGCTTCACTGAAACTTCTATGGTATTTCTACTCAGCAACACTTAGATTGATGTAAACACTTTTTTTTATTTATGTTACTTGCCAAATGTATTCTTCTCAATAAAACTGTTCTAATTAATTCTTCAATTATTCACTTGTAAATAACAATCCTTGTATCCATTAAGTTTTACTACTTTGCCAATTATCTTCTGTAATTAAATTCTTCGCTTCTTAATATTTAATTTTTTTATATAAACCAGGTAGATTTAGATTACCCTTTTTAAATAAGCCAAGACATTTTACATTAAAAGAGGGTTAAAGTCCATATTTTTTAATTAGATCAAAACGATTTTCGTTTCATGTTTTTCAAGCTGTTATTTTCTAATAATGAGAACAAACTTCTTAACTACCATATTTCCATTCTTTATGTCTCCTATATTCTATTCTTATTTGATATCTACCTACTTTAATTATATCCTTATCAGAATTTTGCATTTGTCATTACTTATACTACCGTCTCTTAAATATTCTTTTTATATTCAAACCACCTGTAAACGTTCAATAGCTATCATTTCATTACTAATTTGCTTTAACTCAAATTTATTCATGAAACTTTTATAAACATCATCGATTTTTTAATGGTTTAATATGGATTGTACTAACATCCCAATTTCTTTCATACATTTTAATTTTATCTACGGCCAACGTATGGTGTATCATAACTACTGATGTAAAAAAACGCGTTTTTAAATCGAATAAAAATCCTAGAAAAAAAAACAGAAAAAAACGTTTTTTTTTGTTTTTTTATTCATTTTTGTAATTGGCGGCACGTTTTGGTAGGTACCCACCCCTATTCAAAGTTGCTTTAAGCTGGACCCAGCTCTGAAACTGTCGACCTGATCGACGAATCAAGTTACGTTAGCGATTCATCAGAGTCATCAGACAGTGACATGGGCGACGTAAACTGCATAGATACTGACTCCGAGTCAGTTGAGGAGTCAGCCATTTCTGTTAGCGAGTAATTTCTGCATTATTATAATTGCTACACGGTGTTGAAGTCGACGGAAAAATTTCTAGGGGTGAATCCTTGGCCCAAAATATGATGATTTAACTCAACTTACCTATATACAAAGTTGCTTAGTTTAGCCGCTAGAGGGCTTTAAAAATTATTAATAATAATAATGGTGAGGCACTAACACCCCATGAAGGAGCTTGGCCTGCAAGGCGGAAGGTTAGAGCTTCCGTATCCTCGCTCTCACACCCGGCTGTCGCGTGTCAAATTCATGGCACGTGGTGATGTGTTGAGCATCACGCATTAGACAGCCGCATCATTAGAGGTCTTGCCATATCTCAGCGACCACAAATGCGCAGTGGAGCAAAGGAGAAGACTGTAGAGCGAGACGCCCAGATGGTGTTTTCAGTACAACCTAAAAACATCAGTCTAGCTTGCAGGCGCGAAATTTAAAATAGATTGTGTCAATATTTCGTGTTTCTTTGATAAAACTGTTTTTTATAATAAACGGAAATATAAGTAGGTAAAGAACGCTAAAACTAACTTATAAGTACGAAAATAGCAAACGATATCAAACGCAGCAAAATCGCAATGATATTTTCAGGTTGGTCTGTAGCTTTGCTTATGACGTATTTACAGAATTTCGATCACTGCGCAGGGTCGCTGAGATATGGCAAGCCGTCTACCCATTATTCCTTCCAACGCAGGTCCCCAATTATTTAAAGCAACTAGCTTTTTTAAATGTTTTAACCCCCTGTATAATCACTACCAATTTTTTTTCTGGACAGTTACTTTAATTTAGAAGCTATTCACTCTCTTAAAAATTTTAGTTAGGTAAACGGTTACAAGCCTAGTGTTAAGTTAAAATTACTGATTCAGGCTTGTAGGGATTTAGAAAATATTTTTTTGTGGCTAAACCGTTTACCCAACAAAATTTTTTAAGAGAGGAACTAGCTTATAAATCAAAGTAGCTATCCACAAAAAACATTGGTAGTGATTATACAGGGGGTTAAAAATATGGATGGATAATTTATTGTGACGAAATTTTTAAACACCCTGTAATTTTTTAAATTAGCGTTTATTCCACCATAAGCTTAAGTTTACTGGTAAAAACGCATGGCCAAAAATTGAATAAAATCCATCAAACATTTTTCGACTTATTTGAAAAATTAAAAAAAGCTAATCATCTTTAAAGCCCTCTAGCGGCTAAACTAAGCAACTTTGTATATAGGTACGTTAAATCATCATATTTTGGGCCAAGGATTCACCCCTAGAAATTTTTCCGTCGACTTTCCTAACACCCTGTATATCCACTTTGGCTATTTTTCTATTTTTCTTTAGAAATATTTGCTTTTTTTTGTTATTATAAATTCTATAATTCACTTTACCTACGAAATGTATTATTTTTATTTAAAAATATCTGTTTTTTGTTTTTCCAAACAAATTACTTGTTGTTATTCACTACACTTTAATTTTGAAAAAAAACGCATTTAAATAAAAAACCAGACCGCTTGGTTTTTTTTTACAAAAAAACAGGTTTTTTTTAAACGAACGGTTTTTTTTTTGGTTGCATCACTAATCATAACAGTACATTGTTTTCCGATTGCTTTTCACCATGTATCAGTTGTGTTTCACTTTATCTCAAATGCTTTTCCCTCTGGTCAACACTTGTCAGTATTGACAAACAGTGAAACACAATTGATACATGGTGAAAAGCAATCGGAACACTGTATATCCACTTTGGCTATTTTTCTATATTTCCTTAGAAATATTTGCTTTTTTTTGTTATTATAAATTCTATAATTCACTTTACCTACGAAATGTATTATTTTTATTTAAAAATATCTGTTTTTTGTTTTTCCAAACAAATTACTTGTTGTTATTCGCTACACTTTAATTTTGAAAAAAAAACGCATTTAAATAAAAAACCAGACCGCTTGCTTTTTTTTACAAAAAAAAAACAGGTTTTTTTTAAAACGAACGGTTTTTTTTGGTTGCATCACTAATCATAACAGTACATTGTTTTCCGATTGCTTTTCACCATGTATCAGTTGTGTTTCACTTTATCTCAAATGCTTTTCCCTCTGGTCAACACTTGTCAGTATTGACAAACAGTGAAACACAATTGATACATAGTGAAAAGCAATCGGAAAACACTGTAACAACATATTTTGCACTGTGAAGAAACAATTTTAATTCTACAAAATCGTATAGGTCTTATTGAAGGCTAGGTTCATAAGTATAATCCCCTTCTTACGTTGATGATCAGTCATAAAAGGGTGGCAAGCAAAGTTATATTGGTGTAGGAAATGCTCATTAACAGTTCAGTTCTGTTAAAGCTTTGCTATTAAGAAGTGATGGAGAATTATGTTTTTATCCAATCATCAGTACTACTGTTTTTATCCAATCATCAGTATTACCCGAAGTTGAAACCAAAACTAAATTAGAACTATCTGAAGGTAAGTGAAAAGCAATCAAGAGTCGATTGATCGTATAAAGACCCGTGCCCGGAGAAAGAAAAACCGATAAAACGTAGTAATACGGTACTGACAGTTTTTGGAAACAATCGTAATAACAATTTCTCAGTTGTAAGATATGCGCTGAAACATAAGGATGTAACTTTGACAAAAACAACACCTATCCGATGACTAAAGAAGTTTAGATTCAGAGAGAAGGCGCCATTTATTTTCAAATGCGGTTTCGGTAAACCATAGCATATTCTTTTGATCAATAACTTGGATCCAAAATTGATAGGAAAAAAATTGCAAAAAAGCACTGCTGATATCTGCAGAAAACATGTTGCTGCAATATTTGCACGGTAAGTTGACCATTATTATTAACCAGTTTTTGGTAGTGTAAGTCGAACATACACAATTTAATTGCTAGTTATCATGGTTACAGAGCTGTAATATTTACTTACAGTCCACCGTGAGCTGTAATTAAATATTATAGACCAACATATTACAAATTGTTTATCTATTAAGGGTTCTTTTATTAAGTTTAAAGCTACCTGATTTAGTAACATGTAAAAATGCCATTTTGACAGGTGTTTGTGAGTAATTTAATTTTAACTCATTATTTATTGCTTTTCTTCGATCTTCCCATATACGGGTTTTTCCGATTGCTTTTCACCATATATCAATTGTGTTTCACTATTTGTCAAATGTAATTCCCATTTGTCAATAATGACAAGTGTTGACAAGAGAGAAAAGCATTTGAGATAAAGTGAAGCAGCTGATACATGGTGAAAAGCAATCGGAAAACACTGTATCGCAAAAACTACTATAACAATTCTGAACTGTAAGTAACCTTCCTGGTCTCGAATGCTTAAAAAACTTGGGCCCTTGGGGCTACGATTTCCCAACTGCATTCTCGACCTGAAAAGTGTCAGTCCATGGTAGGTGGTATACTATTAGTGCCGATTGCGAGGACTGGTTACTACAGGAGGATAATGATCATTAGCACTGATACAAAAAGTACACTGTATTCAAAGAGGAATATAACATCAAGGTTTTGCCACGGCCACCAGTGTCTGCAAACATTAACCCAATTAAAAATATCTGGGGATTGATGAAAATTAATATAGCGAGAAAACCCAAGACATCGGCAATTTTTTAATGTTTCCTGCAATCAACATGAAGGGAATTCTCGTTCCATCTCGCAGAGAAGTTAGTTGATTCATTTCCAACCCATTTAAATACTAGTAGCAAGACGCTGGGATTATATGACACAAGCAAACCGCGCGCTACGCGCTGCGAGTCTTGAATCGGCGCGCACGTGAAATAGGATACCGAAAGGTCAAGCTCCGATCCGAGCGCTAAGATAAGAAAAACAAAACCTACACAAATATAAACATCTGTGAAGCCGGAACGTTAGATTTTATTTTGTGCCACAGACACACAGACAAACACACATTAAGGAAAATTATATTATAGAATACTGATTATCAGGATTAGATATACATTTTTAAATATATATATAGATTATTTATTTGTACACGTGAATGGTCCTTGCAAAAAATATAATGAATAGAAATTTCTAGCCTTGTTTACCTATTTCTATTATTTGCATAACGATACGCTTAATGTCCCCGGCATACTCAGACGCGAACGTTTTCAGAAAAATGATAATTCAGAAACTAAGCTGGTCCTGGGCACTAATGAATTCATGTGTACCTATGTATCGTAATCGCATCTGTTCAACTTATTAAACATTGTCAAATAAGTTGTAAACTGTGTATGCTAGTATACAAGCGTTTGCTTGAGATGGACTATAATTAGTCTTATTTTCTTCCAACTTCATATATGTTTTTCTAATCGAGCGCATTACTCATGATTCATGAATCATTGTAACTACGTGCTGTATGAAGAAAATATTTTTGTGATTATTAAAAACTATAAAAATATAATGCAGAAAATTTCTTTACAGCTGAATTCAATTAGGTCCACGTAATTTGTCTCCTGTTGTCGATCGCTCTATCAAGATTTCTAACTTGAATGGAAATATTTATATGTATTTTTCAGACATCTGTTGAAGCACGAAATATTTCGTGTTTTGGCACCATCGTTTACTTTTATATTTATAACGAAACACTTAATGACACTTGTTGATACCTACTAATATCCATATTAACTGCTTTAGGCCATACCATGTTGGTTGGAATGGAATTAAATATCGGCGAGAGTTTCGTTGGTGACTGTTTGATTAAACCCAAAAAGTTAACGGTTTTATGTAGGTCTCTAATTGGAACTTTTATGACCGTTGTTTACGTGCAGTTCTGTGATTTACTGGAATGAGCCCTCGTTTGCGCCGATGAGATCCGCTTAGGAGTTTCTATTCCTACAAGAAGATAATGAGGATTTTTCAGAGATTATCTTGAGGGTTTTGATGCAGAACGGATTGCTGCATTTCAAATGGCCTGGAACAATAGACCGCGTTGGTTTATCTCGTTTATATTTGATGTGCTGAGGGTTTGATACCATTCAAAATTCATACGCGAATACAAGCAGTATATGAAAACCCATATATTGCGTATCTAACTGTGAAGGAATGGTGCTGAAACTTTAAGAATGGAAAATAGGGAATTAATGATGAGCCAAGACCAGGTGCGCTGGTGACTGTATGAACAGACATCAATAACAATATGCGATGTGTGAAAGGCATGCTTAGAGAAAATCGCCAATGTGGAGAACATATTCAACAAAAGAAATGGAGGATTTTAAAGCATCCACCCTACAGCCCAGATTTATCGCCTTGTGATTTCCATATTTTTGGATCACTGAAAAAGGTGTTAAAAGGCAAGGGCTTTTAGTCGGAGGCAGAAGTACAAAACGCTGTGAAATAATTTTTCAATCAACAGCCGTAATAATTCTATTAGCAGGGTATACGTATAAAATACGTCTCCCAGGCTCGCTCTCACGCGTCTAGACCGGTTCAATTCGCTTACTACGCCGTTTTCACTGCTAGATCACGCTGGGACAGGAGTTGGGTCGCCTCTGACTCTATACAAGGGACGGTTATCCCTGTATACTTCTATCCATTTTATTATATTTACCATTTTCATTAGCGCTAAAAAATTAAGTTATCTTCAAATTATTTCCTTTAGGGATTCCTGCGTTAAAGCAAATATAGACATTATTTCTGTTTATGTGATCACCCTATATATATTTGACCAGAAGTATATTCGTTTTGTACCAGGTCAAGATTTAATCTCCATACAAAATATAGTCTTTCCCCAACCAGCAGTTTTTGAGCTATACCGCCAACAGACGGACAGACAGACAGAATTGAGAAAACATGTTTTTCGTCATCTAGGAACACTGAAACGTGAAGATCTGAAGAAATCTCGAAGGTAATCTTGTCACAAAAAAAAGAGCCAACCTGCGTCAACAGCTATGGTAGTATGGTAGAACGCAGATTGACTGATCTTTTGCGCTACCACACTTACTCTGTGGGCCGAACTAGCTCTATTCGGCGCTTTTTAGGTCGTGTATTTTGGCTCAGCTGTGCACGCAGCAAGTAGATTCAAAAGAAAAGTATGGGCGCCAGGAATCGAAGTGATTCCGAAAAGAATAACTCAACAACAATTAAATAGGGTTTATTAAATGTAAAATGTGTTGATTATCAAAATAGTGTAGGCAACTAGTTTAAATTACAGTATAATTCAGCAACATTTTATTAGAGGTTTCCACACGCATAACTTAAAGGAACCTCTTTGTGGGTTTTTTAATCAATTAAACTCGTCGATTAAATCGAGAGATGTTAAAAAACCTTAATTTCAGGTCACCGATAGCCTAAAGCGTGAGTGCGCTTCGTGTGTTTTCAGCCTAAGTCGAGTCGCCGAAGAAGAATGCGCTCACGCCGCAAGAAAAGATAACACCAGCTTGTGCTCCAAAGATAACGAGCGGGAAATGTTGATTATTCTGATACAGGTACAGAATGAACGGAACTGGGAAATTGAACAATTTGAAATGCAAACTGACTACAATGCAAATAAAAATATACAGGTTAGGCCTGAAATAATTTGATAATTGAGGAAACCATTAAGCGGAGCGAAAAATCTTTTCAGGTATTCAAAGCAACTATAAGGTTTAATTTAAATGTAATATAACAAATATTTGGAAAGGAGGTGGCCGACGATAATAAGTTAACACTGTATATACATATTTTTTTTTCTGTAATACACACGGCGATAAAAACAAAATAGGAAAAACCAGTGAAAGTTGTTTTTCGGAGTAGGTGGCTGTGATTTCATAGTTGGCATCTCTTAATTTTAAGCAACTTTTCCAAATATCATTTTGTGTATTGTGAAAAATATTTTTAAACATCTCCCGTAGACGAAAGGAGATATTATTTAAATTTTGGCAAGCGCATTTGTAGTTGGAGAAGATGCAGGGACTTTTATCAAGAACAAAATTTGCTTATAAATGGATAATTAAAAAAAAAATCGCGTGTCCAAATTTATGACGGACACAATATGCATCGTAATAAGCGGACATCATAACTAGCACTTATGCATGAATTTATATTATTCCGAGTCATATAGTATATAATTTAGTTAGATGTTTAGTAAGAATAGGTAAAAAGTCTGTCATAAGACTTGAAAATATTCTGCATTATATATTAATGCAGTTTCATAAAAAACACTGGTTACATAGATATGCAGTAGAAATTCTTTAAGCAATCGCCAAAAGCTTTTGTACGTAATTGAGGATTTTTATGTACTCCATCTGATTTCTTAGGGTGAAGTTTTGTAATTAGCTTCGTTAATAGAAAGAGAAATTCAGGGCAGGAGCTCCTACATCGATATGCAACTACATACTTTAGAGTATGTATTTCCTGTAAAAATGTCCAACTTCTCAAAGCTATGACGAGTGTGATTCAGAACTGCCGTGCAGACTATGGTCAACGACCAGTTCCAATATTCATTGCAACCAGTGCGCATTAAACATTTTAGTAAATAGTTGCCAAAACGTACCACATGTATTACAAATTTGCAACTTTAACAAAAAATTAATGCTCATATTTTACATCATCGCTTTTTCCACGAGTTGGGGAGAGATGCTGTAACTAAGCTTTGAAGTTCAGCATACTGGTAAAGGATACTTGAGCTAGGCAATATCGGCTAAGAAGTGAGGCTATTGGTGTTACTGAGAGAAACCCTATGGCAGAACTTCTAAACAGCTTGTAGTGGTATTATGTTTAAAGCGTACTTGTCTTCCTTTGCGGCAGTTTTTAAGATTGGATTTTTCTGTTCAACACGTGGAACAACTCGATCATTTGTTACGCCGCGCTGCAGGGGTAGTACTGAAAAACAGCAATACTTCTAAAGAACTGTTGCAGTGTAGCTGATTAAAATTATGTCATTGGAACTACTTCCTTACGCGCATTTTATTCCGAGTTCCCAGTTCTCCAACCCATTATGCACATACTAAATTATGGTATAATCTGTAAAGTTTGTCATTCAGATTTAAAATTGCAATTACACCCTGGTTTACCTCGCCAAAGCGTCGCGTCGTGAAGCCAGCGTACCTTCGAATATCGCTTTATTCACTTTTAATGTAAATGCTCCCGGTCCTCTGGTATGAAACCGCTCGCGCCACTTATTTTGATCAATTTTATGCAAACCATGCACATCTACATTATAAACGAGGGCGCGACCAGAATTTTATATCTTCGTAAAGATTACGTGAAATGCGCCGACCTTTACCAGCAGTCAATTATTCGACGGTATGCGCGTCCGCGTGGCTCGTAAATAGTTGGCAGGCGTCCAATTGGTCTAGTGAGAAATTTTGTTTGTGTCCGGGCTCAGCTCATTGTTTTGTACACAGCGACCGCCCGAAGTATTTTTGGCGTTCCGGCCCGGCTTTTGTCAGTCGCTGTTAATTAATGCCATCTGTTGGACGATTTCTGGCGCTTTGTAAAGAACATTTACAGGCGCTTGCAGAAACAGAACGTCTGTAGTGATTGTCGAATTGGGTAACGCCTGCGAGATTTTTTGGAAATGACGCTTGTAGATGAGTCAACAGCATGAACAATATTTGGTTTCTAAGCAGTTACGTCTTGCAATAGAAGTTGAATTTAGCTTTCATCCTTGTCTGTGGCGACTGCTAATAAATACTGAGGCTTCTGGCCAGTTGTCTTCATTCTCCGGAGCGTGTAGCAACAGGAAAGATGTATGTAGCACTACCAGAACAAAATTCAGCTTCTTTATTAAATTATCACATTGAGCAGACGAGCATAAGGTATTCGTAATGGCTGTGTAACTACATTAACGGAATATGTAAGGTACAATGATATAGATAGAGGGTAAACATGGTTTTCGCTTTTTCATATTCTGGTATACATAGGTAGTATGCAAAGGGAATATTGCGATCACGAAACAAAAATGAACTCGAGATTTTGATTGATGTTAACGTTTTGAGGGTCCCTGAATCTATTGTCACCATGACACAAGGGTATTATAACAAAAACGTAGATCTGGATCAACGGTTGGGTAAAAATCGACAACCTGAAGTAGTACTTTACCTGAACAAGTAACCGCATTTGTTCATATAAAGTAGGACTTCGAATACCGCATTTGTTCATATAAAGTAGGACTTCGAATTCAGGCATTTAGTTGAAATCAAGTATACACGTCAGATATCATCAAAAGCGCTAATACAGGGTCCGGCAATGAAACGGGAAGATTTCGTAAATAATTTTATTGTTGAAAAATTAATTTTTTGTATTATTATTAATACATTAATGGGAAATAAAAGAGTAGCCATTTGATTTACAATGTTAAAAAAATATATTTTTTTAATACTACATCTGCCAAATGTCCTCCGTTGACATTAAATTTATGCATGCTTGGAGTCGAGCCTGAAAGTTTTGCATCACTCTTCGCAGCATATCAACAGGTATTGCTGCAATCTCGTCCCGAATTCATTGTTTGAGGGCCGGGATTGTCCTGGGTGGATCAGTTGCAAACACTTTTGTTTTTAGGTAACCCCACGAAGAGTGATGCAAAACTTTCAGGTTCGACTCCAAGAATGCATAAATGTCAACGGTGGACATTTGGCAGATGTAGTATTCAAAAAAATTTTTTTTTAACATTGTAAATCAAATGGCTACTCTTTTATTTCCCATTAATGTATTAATAATTTTAAAAAAAATAATTTTTCAACCATAAAATTATTTACGAAATCTTCCCGTTTCATTGCCGGACCCTGTATATGTAATTGCAGTTCGATGGGAGTATCGGAAGTAATACTTTACCTGAACAGGTAATCGTAGTGTTTCATAGCACTGTCAAAATATGTTGTTCGAATTAAATGCAATTATTAAAAACCTTAAAATCCTGGAAGGTATGTAATTTCACTGCGATCGGAATACCGAAACTGGTAGTTTACTTGAACAGCGATGCGAGAATGTTGAGTGGACACTTTAATTTTTTTCGAAGAGATAGAGGACGTGCTTAAATTGGAAACTAATAATGTTCCAGTAATCCTGAACAAATTAACAAAGCTGCTTTAGTTATTTATTACAAAAAAAGGTATTTATAACTATTTTTGTATTCCTTAACTAATAAGTTATGTCGATGATTTTTTCTTAGTTCATATTGTTTAATCTAAAAGACACCACTGATATTTTGGGCTATTTTGGGCCCAGGTAGAAGAGCGAGGGCACACAGGAACCGAGCCGACAAGGGTCCACACACACACATGTGCGGGCAGTTGTTAATTCACATTTGTCGTAACAAGTTGTTTTAAATATTTGGTTAAGTTTGTTGTGAATAAATAACATTAAAATCAGCCAGAGTTTTATTGGTGCTTCAATTAAATAATACGAGAAATTAAGGAGCAAAACCTACACATATTGTAATGGTTCTGCATTTCTACATAATATTTAAGTAATAATTGTAAATTAAAATTGGGGCCAATACTTTATTTAGAGTAAATAGATAAATAATAGTATCTGAATTTAATTATTAAATAAAACTTGCAAAATCATAATTAAAATGGGACAAAAATTATAGTCACTTTTATTTGGAAAATGACACAGTAAAGTCACTTTATTTTATGTTCATTCTTATAACGGTAAGTCGAGTAGAGAAGAAAAAAAATCTGGTGTAATACGCGCACAAAACTTACAGTGATTTTATAATAAGCCGAAAATTTTTAAAAATTACAGATTCTACAGAAACCGTAAAATAGAGAGTTAGTGGGAAAGACAAATTTTCTCCAAAGTTTTAAGCCGAATTCAAAAATGTAATAATATACCGGGTGTTCTATAGTAGCAGTCCGGCACCTAAATTGGAACAACCTGTCAATCATCCGATTAAATTGATTGACCTAATTAAATTGATCTAATTAAATGACCTAATTAATCTCGCGGATTGCTCTAATTAATTTTGATATGTGCTACTGATTAAATTACGCATTAGCTACTGATTAAATTACGCGGCTGCCATTTTTAATTTAAATTTTCGCGCGAATATTTGAATTTGAAATCTTTTCAGATTTTTTTGAATTTAAACTTCCCGGGGGTCGGCCATCTTGGTTTTCTGCTCGCGCACTTCTCTAGGCTGCCAGTTTTAATTTTAATTTAGCGCCTGTTTTGAATTTCAAAATTGGTAAATCTGTCTCTCTTGTACTCATTGGGTATTGTCTGTCTCTCGTGCATTCACAGGATGGATGTTTATATTTAAAAAAATCTCTGGTCGACTCGGATTTGAACCCTCTACGTTCGTGTTTATATTTGGGTTGCATCCGTGTACGCCTCTAGACCAACGAAGCGCCACGGATTTTAAGGTGTCTAGCGGAAGGCCATTTCACTCTTGTGTCGTCACGCTTCCATATTTTAAGCTAAATATTTCTTGAAAATTATAATTTATAACAGCGGAATTGCATCGTCTATAGTTTTAAAAGTTTGATAATTACACAAAATTATACGCCGCTTCTTGTTTTAAGCATTTATTTACAGCCATTTAATTACGATTTACAAGAAACACAAAAACTATTAACGCGGACACAAATTATTATAACTAATCAGGAACTATTTCTAACAACAGATACAACTTATTTATTTACACGACTTAACATAAATGATTTATATCGTTAGATTTATTTACACACACGCGTGCTTCAAAGTTGAATTTGGGACTGACTTGTTATTTCATCTGGCGCGTATCTATATCTGCCTGGTGAGTCACTTCTAGAAACTTCGCGGCCTTGCTGGATTTTTCCAGCAAATGATGACGCATAGCGTGCATAAGTCGCCAAGGTCGCTTCTCGAAGCCCGTGCGGCGCGTGAGTCATCCGTCCGCACGTGAACGTGGCTTCAAGGTCGTTACAATAGTTATTTATACCACAAGTGTTAGAAGTGCAACTTTTTTCACAAGTGTGGAGGGTTATTAAAAATAAGCACGCTAACACGAGTTGTCTATAATATTTTAAAAAATTTCATTAAACATTCAAATCCAAGCTTATTTTGTATAGAATTGTATTTGCCTTCATTTTAGTCAAGTGCGTTGGTCAGTTCTGGTAACTAAGGGAACGTCTATTGGTAACTAAGGAAACGTTCAATTAGAATCGTTCATTCCTAAATTAAAAGCAGTGTCACTTTTTTTCACTGAGTGAAAAAAGGTGGCACTTCACACACCGAAATTAATTTAAAAAAGCCTACTTTTTTAAATGAAATTTTAAAAAAGTACTTTTAAAATCAGGGTGATAGTGAATGCCTGTTTCAACTTGAATAAGAGTATCATGTTTAAATGCCAAAATTTATTTAAAAGCAATTTAAATTCAAACACATTTAGTAAATTTATTCAGAAAATGTATAATGGTTACAAAAACATTGCGCTTCCATACTTTGACCAACATTATTTAAAAAGATATTTTTGTCAACTACATGGAAAAATTGCATGTTCAACACATTGGAAAAGTGTTTCTTCCGTGCTCTCGTAAAACTTTTACATTCGCTGGAAAACTCTTCACTTTTCTTAACATGTAAAAAAATCTACTATTAATTCACTAGAGATTTAAGAAGAAAATTAACTCGCTAGCATATAAACATTATAAACAGTTACTTATGGTTACTATTATAGAGATAATAATAATAATGCCAATTTAAAATTACAAAGAAATAATAATTATTCCAGTTATTTACCACATTTATATTTTTATGACGCTCAACGCCTCAACGACTTAAATCTGAAAAGAAGCACAGATTGCAGGCAGCTGAAAATTATTTCGGTGGCGCAAATAATTCTCACATATAATCTCATAGGAGCATTAATTCTTTCCGGATTTTTTTTACTGCATTTCAACAACGTCGTATTAATTAGGACGCTTTCCAGAGGCGAGCGTTTCCTTTCCAGAGACTTTCCATTTGAAAAAATATTTATTTGTTGGAAGTTTTCCTTACTGCCAATCTCTAGCCTGCTTTTAAAACTTTCTTTAGTGCAACAAAAGTTATTAAATTCGTCCTACATTTTAAATGCGGCATATGCCGTGGGTTTCAGCTAGTTACAAATAATGCACTTTAGACCCGTTTTGGCCTGACGACCAGGGCTCAACTTTTTTCTCGTGAATTATTTGTAATATAACATACTTGTACCATAAATAACTTATTATGCACGGCTATATTATAAAGTACTGTTTATGATATAGTTTGCGGCAATACAGTAAGTTAATTTATTTTACTACTACTATAAGGTATCTTTAGGTCAGCTGTCGATATCCATCATGGCACTAAAATGTAATTTTTTTATGTCACGGAGTACACGTCAAATGTATGCATTTATTACTTCCTTTTACAATAAAGGAAGTATTGGATTCACCCCAAAAATTCGAAATTGAGTTTTCAACAGATCTTCACGTTTCAGAGTCCCCTGATCCCAAAAAACATATTTTTTTTCATTGGTCTGTGTGTCTGTCTGTGTGTCTGTCTGTCTGTGTGTCTGTCTGTCTGTGAACAGAATATCTCAAAAACGGAAAGAGGTATGGCGTTGAAACTTCATATATAAGTTTTGTGTACTATGTGGATGCGACAGCAAGCTTTTGAAGAAAATCGCATAACCGGAAGTAGGTGTTTACTCTTGTAATTTTTCAGTTTTTTTCGATTTTTTCAAAAACGGCTCTAACGATTTTTTAAACTTTACATTTTTATTACATTTTATATGTGTATTGATGTGAGATAGGTGATTTTCCAGTTGAATACTTCTAAAATGGGTGTCTTTTGTTTTTCTGTCTATTTTTATTATTAACTCTTATTTTAAATAGAACACCCGGTATATTATTACATTTTTGAATTCAGCTTAAAATTCTAGAGAGAATATCCCTTATGAAAATTTAGTTGGAAAGTTACCATGGTAACGGCGAAAATTGATAATCGGAAATTTACCGGGAAATTTCCACTTCTGTCACTGTCATCAAAGTATTTAGAAACAATGAAGCTCTGAACAAAGTCAGTAGGCCGATACTGATTGTTGCTACTGTGTTTTTTCATTCGTGATATTCTCTATCAAAATATAACGCGTGCTCAACAAATTTCCCTATGGAAATATTTCAAGCACTTGTTATATTTCTACTGAAAATTTATCTCTTCAACTAACGCTCTATTTTGTACCGTTTTTGCAGAATTTGTAATTTTTGAAAATTTTTGACAAATGCTTAAAACATTTTAAATCAAATTTTTGGCTAATTATAAAATCACTGTAAAAAGGAAGTTGTGTGCGTGTATCACACCAGATTTTTTTTTTAGATTTTAGCAGTTGTACATAAAGCTTTGTATACATCTCGCACATAATCTGACTTTATTGACTTGTATTATTTATTGACCTCGCTGCAAACCTCACTCGGCCATAAAATAGACTCGCCAAATAAAGTCTGTACTTGTTATATAAATAGCTATTGTTCGTAGTACACGTTTTTTCGAAACTAGACAAATTGGATTTTGTGTCCCACCATGCTTCTTTTGGCCTTTTCTGCGGTATGTGGTCCCACTCTAAGATTCAAATTAATCGATCACATTCATGTTTACCTGACCAGTCCTGCTCAAGCCTGGCCATCATCCATCTTCCCGAAATTGAAACAGCATGTTCGGGGAATTTGATTTCCTAGAGATAATGCTGTTATATGGAGATTTTCGATGACGGCCTCCAGGTGGACTGTAGAGATTGGAATATTGATGAGCGGGTGGACCACCACTCGAGGATGATAAATATTTCTATCCTTAGTAGTATCTCGTATCCCCTTGCTTTACGAACAGTAAGATGGCTAGGTGCTAAATCTTCATTACGATAAATGTCCGCACATGAGCGCGCATAAAATTATTTCATAATTTAGGTAGAAGCTTATAAAATATATTACTTCAGACTATAAAAACCATTTCCGTTTTTACTCGATTTTTACCCCAGTTATTATGGCTCGCTTTTATGCATCTAGCCCCGATATCGTTTATTTTACATCTGGACGGCACTTTCATACACTTCTTGCAGCTAGCTTGATTTATCTTCATATTTTATAAAGTGATGGTGTCGGAAATGGCTAGATAGCCGAAAGATGCATTGCGAATTTACGAGCCAACATTTCTTTTAGTTGACAGCCGGCGCGAATATTTAGGAAAATTGGAAATTTCGTGCCGAAATTTTCCCCATGATTGCGCCCATTGTCCTGCTGCTTTTTATGGGCGCTCTTCTGGCGGAAAATTGAAAATTCACACGGTCTGTTATTATCCTTGTTTCGTTTCAGATATGAAAATCGCCTTATTAAATCGCGGCGCGCTGAAAGAAGTTGTAGTTGAACACGTGCTCAAAGAACGCGGATGCAAATTAGCGGTAACTGTAATGCTGTTTATTAAGTTTCTTTAAGTTTGTTAATTTAACCGAATTTACTAAATGTATTCAAACTCCCGAATTTCATTCTCTATGTAAAAGAGAAAGATTTGCAATGCAGAACTACGCAGGGGTTGTTATAGAACTTGTAAATGATTTCTCGGCCGCGGTTTGTGGGGTTCGCAAATATTTATTTTGGAAAGAACATCCCCTAGAATTACTTTTAGATTTTGCATTAAATTGGTTCTTGTTTGGTTCCGCCGACTCGGCCAGGATGTTGATTTAAGAGTAAAAAGTTTTCCGACGACACTAATTCCTTTCCTAAAAATAAAACAACTGCATCGCAGCTACTTTACGATTTTTGGTTACAATTGAAAGACGTTGTGTAATTGCTAAGCTGTAAACATGAAGATAAAATTTAGCAAGGGTGCGAACATAAACATTTAAAGGTAGCCATTTTTATATGAACCAGTTTTTAAATATAAATACTTGCAGCTTTTATAACTTGCTTGGATTTTTCAAGATATTTAGTTAGTTACAATGTGTTTAAAATGAGCTGTTGGCATGAAGATGGTTTTCTCTGTAAATATTTTTTGTATTTATTGAATTTGAAATTTGTGTTATTGTTATTTTAGTGCTCCTTGAATATTTATTTAATCTTATTAAATATTCATACCGCTCCTTTTATGATAAAACTTGTTTACATTAACAACATTATTTGCCAACCCAATTTATTATCTTGTTGTTTTTTAGGTGAAATTGAAGATTCTCATTTGCATTGTATAAATACTATCAATTCAACTTTTTTCAATTTAATTTTTAATTAAATATAGGGTATTTTGGAATTATAGAAATCACTACATTTAAATACATTGAAAAAAGGCCGAAATTGTAGGTCTTCGATGCATTTGATGACTAAAACATTCAATGTCAAGCTCCTTTCCTCTTCAAATTGATTCAATGGTACCTATCCACAAGAAAAGACTGTCTTGTAGTAAGTAGTGAGAACTCTCCCTTGTGGATGGTTTTCTGGATTTTTTTCAAATAAGTCGAAAAATATTTGATAGATTTTATTCATTTTTTGGCCATGTGTTTGTACCAGTAAACCACAGCTTTTTGAAGAATAAACCCTAATTTCGGAAATTACAGGGTGCTTAAAAACTTCGTCACAATAAATTATCCATCCATATTTTTTTAACCCCCTGTATAATCACTACCAATTTTTTTCTGAATAGTTACTTTAATTTAGAAGCAATTTTTTCTCTTACAAAATTTTAGTTGGGTAAACGGTTTAGCCACAAAAAATATTTTCTAAATTTCTGCAAGCCTGAATCAGTAATTGTAACGTAAAACTAGGCTTGTAGGGATTAACAAAATATTTTTTTTTGCTAAACCGTTTACCCAACTAAAATTTTGTAAGAGAGGGTTACAAGCTGTGTTAAATACGATTTGCATCGAATTTCATGCTTTTATCATAAAACACACCGGTTTTATAAGAAAGGGCAGCACACAATTTTGAATTATTTGCAATCATTCTTTGAGGAATTTTCGAATTCTTCATTAAATTTGTCATGTTTACGAATATGAATAATTTCAACTCAGGAAATTTCACAGAATTTGAGGCCGATCTCTCGTGGTGGATTGATTATACAGACCATTTTTATTCATTTTCTTCCCATCTGGTATCTATTTCCAAACGCTTTCACTTTAGATATTATACGATCCATTATCAAATGTATATCTATTCCGAGCAAGGGTTATTTTTAATCATGTTTCAAATATTTTATAGATACAATATCAGCAGGGGTGTGAACCGCTCTATTGTCAATTTTTTAAATAAACCGAGCCACTTCATCTCCATTGCAAAGCAATGAGTAAACCTGGTCGCGGAGCTTCCGGCCGGAAAGCCAATCGCTGCGATCGTTTTAAATCAACCCCAAACTACACATAGGGGGTGACCAGGCCCGCTTATCCTTTGGATCAAGGAAGGCTCAACAGTTTAAATGAGCCCACAAGTTTAGAGCCGACCACAAAAAGGGAGCGAACTCGGGGTACAAAGGCATTGTGCATAAGTAATCTCTGTGAGGCGGAGCGTTTTCAAAAGTGCCCGCCTGACGAGGTGAAACAGAATTTTTAATTTTCTGCGGCGTGGAAGTGTCGAAAACGAGTCTGAGATCGAAATCGAGCCCGAACGCCGGAAAACATTTTAATGGAAATTTCTAACTTGGATACCTTTAAACCCCAATAAAAATGTGCGTTGCAACCGCTGATGTAGTCAAGTCATTTAAATGCAAAACTCCTGCTTTGATTTAAAGTTTTTCGATAAAGCCCAATTTCTGTATTTTATTTTGTAGTACGACGTGGGAATCAAGTGGCTTTAGATTTAGAGGATGATTTGTCATCGAAACTTCTTTGATGCCATGCTATTTAAGAACGTCAATTTAACCAAAGAAAGATTTATTTGTAACACTGAAAATCCAGTTAATTACGAACGATATTGTTATTATTATTACCTCTCGAGGAATTTTACAAAAGATAGCTGGCCACAATTACAGTAATGGGACAGGATACTCTATCGTAGATATAGACAAAAATCATGCTGTTCGACTGCATATTTTAAATTAAAATTCGGGAAATTTAAAAATTTAAAAAAGAATGTCGACATTTTCTTTAAGTATGGACCGAATACGTTTTCCTTTCTTGTTTTATTCTGACCTGTTATTTCTCAAAATACGCACTTTAACTTGTACATGAGTGTTAAGTGGTTTATTGCTTAGGTAATGTTCCGTGCCCTAAATGCGGGTAGTTTAATATCCAGGGATTTTAAATGTAATTAAAATTTTCTAGCGACCCCCGAGAGAGAAAGCAGTAAAATGTAAGACGCTGTTTTATCCGCGATACCGTGTCGCTGCTTAATGGCACAAGCGCAGGGATAATTTTTTCTGGTTATTGTATCATTTATTAGCAGGGATGTTGAAGCATTACTGAAATTAATTCTTAGCTCTCGCTTTGCTCTTTTGTTTCTTATTATGGATATTTGAGGTATCTTTATGTTCTGATTATGACATTAATAGCCTATTTTGTCGCTCTATCTATACCTTTGTTTTAAACTGAACTATGTGTAATTAGTTACTTACAGAAAATCACGTGAGCAACTTTAATTATTGTCAAGATTATCTCTGAAACTTCTTTGTGGCGTGATATAATTCATGTTCTTATTTGGGTATTTCGCTACTCTGAGAATTAAAAATATTAAATATCGGACGTTTCGAGGGACAATCTGCTCTCGTTATCAACGATTAACAATTAAAACTTAAAACTAAAAATAAACAAGAAACTTAGCTTTTTCACTAGGACTGAAAAACGACCAACGTGCAGTGAATGGCTTGATTGCCTCTCGAAGCGGCCGATATTTAGTATTTTTACTTCCTTTTACAATAAAGGAAGTATTGGATTCACCCCAAAAATTCGAAATTGAGTTTTCAACAGATCTTCACGTTTTAGAGTCCCCTGATCCCAAAAAAACATATTTTTTTTCATTGGTCTGTGTGTCTGTCTGTGTGTCTGTGTGTCTGTCTGTGTGTCTGTGAACAGAATATCTCAAAAACGAAAAGAGGTATGGCGTTGAAACTTTATATATAAGTTTCGTCGACTATGTAGATGAGACAGCAAGCTTTTGAAGAAAATCGCATAACCGGAAGTAGGTGTTTACTCTTGTGATTTTTCAGTTTTTTTTTATTTTTTCAAAAACGGCTCTAACGATTTTTTTTAAACTTTCTATTTTTATTACATTTTCAATGTGTATTGATGTGAGATAGGTGATTTTCCAGTTGAATACTTCTAAAGTGGGTTTCTTTTGCTTTTTTTTCTGTTTTTTTTTATTAACTCCTATTTTAAATAGAACACCCGGTATATTATTACATTTTTGAATTCACCTTAGGATTCTAAAGAAAATTTGTCTCTTGAACTAACACTCTATTTTGTACCGTTTTTGTAAAATTTGTAATTTTTGAAATTTTTTGACAAATACTTAAAAATTTAAAATCAAATTTTTGGCTAATTATAAGATCACTGTAAAAGGAAGTTGTGTGCGTGTATTACACCAGATTTTTAATTTCAGAATAGCGAAATACCCAAATAAGAACATGAATTAATTATTGTCGATGTTGTATTTGAGTAGAACGACATATTCATGGCGTCAAATATTTCTACTGCCACTCTTATGCAGAGCGAAAAATGTGTTGTTAATAAAACGTCTACATACTTCGCTGAAGTATTTATAATACATTTATTCTAAAGCAGTCGTTATGACGACAATATGCTGCATTTTTGTTTTATGGCAAAGATACGATCTTTTCTTAACAAAAACATCGTTAAGAACGTTTACTTTGTTTCCGCTGTGTCATAAGTTATTGAAAAGTCGATGCAAACGACAATTTAGATAACTCTATTTACACCTGAAAAGGTAAAAAGACAACAGGATTAAGGGGATTGTTTAGTAACTTTACCACAAGCCGTAACGGGTATATTTCTGTGATTATTTGACTTTTATATTTATCACTTTATAACTTCAAATATAGGAGATGAAGGAGCGGTAAAGTGCTTATAACAAATAAATACAATGCGAAAACTTTTCCATGGTGAAAAAACTTAAAAAATTAAGTAGCAAATCAGATCGTTATAGAAAATTTCCAAATTTAGCTATGTAGCTGTACTTTGTGATATGTAAACTGATCTTTGTAATGGTATTTTTGTTCAGCCGTCCTTGAATACGTTAACATTGAACAATGTGTCTCATACGCCTCAATATTTAAATAATTATTTGCCCTTGTTAATTCTTAGCTAGCTCAGTGAACATAAAACTCTCTTAATCTCTCAGTGGCTTGTGCAATATCACTATTTGCCAAAACAGGATTTTGCGTCCCCTTCTAGTGTTGCCTCGAGCTGAAAATTACTTTAAATAATGTTGAAAAGCCAATTTGTTCACATTCATCTTTTTACTTCAAAACACAAATAAAAACCGCAGTGAATACAAATCAAATCAAAGAAAACACAGATGAAATCAAAGGAAATCGAATAAAAACTAAAATTCAATTCTAATACAAACTATGTGCGAGAGCTGGATTTACTCGCGTATACATTTAAACGTATCAAGCACCCATAAAACGTAAAATAAAAATATATCAAAATAACGTTGGAATAATTGTCTTTTAAAACGCAAACTTCGAACTGTTTTTAACAAAAATGCATTCAAATCTGCCGGAAGCCGATACTTATTTGAAGCCGGCCCTGTTTATCGATAACAAAACACATTATTTCGCGCTTGCAGAAGTTCGCTGTTGAACGCAATCTTATCAGACAGACCCGAAAATATTTTACCTGGAACTTTGCGCCGTACCCTTGAAAAAGGCACGTCTTCGATTGCATCACCCGCTTCTGGCTAACGCGATTTTGGGAATCCCCGATCACTAGCATGGGTGCCGCTAGTATGAGTGATGTTACAACTCGTGACAAAGTCACCTATCGATGCGGTGCATGTTAGAGGTGTCAATGGAGACTTTACATGTACTTTGAATATAGCACAATTGGTGCACTACATGTATCCTCTGAAAATGCATTGACTTAATTACAAACTCTTGTTTGCTGCACTTCTACTGGTATGCAGCAATTATTAACTGCAGGGCTATTTCAAGCCGCTTCTAATTCATACTTCTAGGTGCAATCGAGCAATTCGCTTCACCGTTGGCGCACGGAGGTGCACATCTAGCTTGGGCCAAAGCCACTCTTCGTTTTTCTTGCAATTTGCTTGGTTAAAACTTCCCTCATCCCCCGTACAGCGTGTTTCTTGCAGCACTTACGGAAATTAAAATCGCACAATATTTCCAGCGCAGTACCGACTTTGTGAATATTTGGTTACATAAAATACAATAAGTTTAAATGTAACACGTTAGAAAAAACATATCAAAATACAAATTGGCTTGACAAATACACATACCGCATCTACACAAACCAAAAACTAAATTTTTAGTTATTTTTTAAAATATAATTTTACTATTAAAATTTATTATTTCCGACATTTTAAATTTTGGTTGATACAATTTTACCTGTTATAGAATTTGTTAATCAAAAACGAACAACCAACAAAAATACGAAATTATTCCTACTACTTTAAGTAAATCCATTTGCCAACGTTGCTTACATTTACATTAATATTTTAGAAGTTGTGTGGGGTTGTACAACAAAATAGCAATTACATGCCGTAGAATGTGCAACCTAACAAGCCAAATATCATAGCCTACTGGTTTGAAAAAAGGCATGAATGCATTATGTACAAAAAGAAGGCCTTCGCATGAAAGTGAACCGAAATTTGAAATTCCTTTTTGGGGTGTTACGGGGGTTCAGGAAAGCTTAAGTTCAAGTTGTCGACCAAGATTTCCAATTTGCTATTTCCGCCATCTTAAAAAAAAGTTTATTTGATTTTATTGTAATGACTCTGTTCCCGTTAATGGTATATCGGTATATGGAAATAAAGTGGACCTTTTTTAGAATTTTTTATGCTCTACAATTTATGTTCGATTACTGTTTCGCATCCGAGATATTAGTCGAGATACCCAACGCGAAAGGAAAGCGTGAAGGAGTCGAGATTATTTCCTGCTCTTCTTCGCTTATGTTTTGTTTCTCGTCCTTATTTGCTTACTTACTCTTCGGCGTTACAACCCTATGTGGGTTTTAGCCTGTTGGGCGACGTGGTTCCATACTTTTCTCTCCTTGATTTTGCCCATCCAGTTTTTCACTTTCATTATATCGAGGTCTTGGAGTACCGCAGATAACCATTTACCCCTAGGTCTTCCTCTGGTTCTACCATATACAGGGTCCCAGTCAAGCATCACTCGCGGCACTCTGCATTTCGGCATACGCATCACATGCCCGAACCATCCGAGTCTCTGCGCCTTGCAATACCGCACTATATTTTCGTTTTTCATTAGCGTTTCTAATTCTGCGTTAGTTCTTCTGCGATAACCACTCCCTTCAGATATTCCCCCGAATATTCTTCTTAATATCCTTTGTTCAAAGCATTTCAACCAATTTTGCTGCTTCACTGTAATGGTCCATGACACAACTGTACGTAATTACTGGGCGAATTAAGGTTCTATAGATTTTAAGTTTTGTAGCGTGGTTCAGTAGTTTGGAGTGCAGTAGATTTTTGCATCCGTAGTATGCTCTATTCCCTGATTGGATTCGTCCTTTTATTTCATCATCCAGCTCGTTAGTAGTGTTTATTTGTGATCCAAGGTATATCAATTCTCGTCCTATTTAGCGAAAAAGTAGTTGTGATGAACCAAAAATTTCATAGTGACTGGAATATTATACATTCAAATATTTTACATAACAACCTTATTAATAAACTTTAGTCGGACATGATTCTTCATTTGATGGTTACATATGAACTGTTAGCATCACACTGTTAGTGTTTACGGTTATTAGCGGCTGGTACAAACCCGATATTTTAATTTATCTTCCAAAGATATGTAAAAAGTAGGTTAAAAACGCCCGCACATATTAAGAGAAAGCAAGGGATGAAACGTGGAGTAAGCGTACAGCAAGAAAATAGCTCGGAAAAGAGAAATCGTTGGAAGAGTAAGGACAAGAGCTACATCGAATATTAGAAAATGAACCAGAAACCGAACACAGTGTAGTATAAATAAGGGGAAACATCAAGAGTCTGTAAGGACCGTGTCAACAGTGGGCATTTAATGACAAACAAAAATTATATTGTCTGTAAATAATAAAAGCTTTGCTGTCTTGTGTGCTGTAAAGATCGGATGTTAGCATCATGTGTGCGAAACCACAGGAAAATATGCCACAATTATTGTATTTCTAAAACTAATCACTGTTTTACTAATCCTATTTAATATATCGGAATGTTGATTTCTATGAACTCGTATGGAAAATATGCATGCAGTTTCAAATGCTTTATATTAGCCTAAAATAACCACTGTATTATCAAAATAGAGATATAGGTATTTTTTAAGAGGTAATATCTATTTGTATTCAAACATATTATGAAACATAAGTAGATAAGCAACGTAGTATGTTACACTGAATCAGTAAAATAGTACTTTCGTTGTATGTAGGTCGTTTTAAAATTGCAGTAATTAATTTTTGGGGCGTTGAGGCATTTGCATAATTACCATACTCTTTGGAAGCGTAAGCGGTAACCGAAACTCAATATGCGAAGCTTTAAATTGATGCCAGCTAATTTTCCCATCACAAGAGGGACTGCAGGTCTCATAGAGATCGCGATAAAACAGAATTCTGCTTCGTCTCTGCTTTCTCCGAAAATTAGCACCTCCAAATTGCACGTTATTGGGCGAAATGAGACGAATGCGAAACGGAAAGTGTTTCCTGAGTTGAAAGGGCAGTTTCTATTTTTGCAGCAGTTGTTGATTTAGTTGGGGAAACAATTCTACAAGTTGTAAATACTTGCTCGTTCCAGGCTCGTACGTGAGGGTTGGCCTGCCGCCTTTGGAATTTTTGGCGATTCCTGTAATATTCTTCCCGCGGTGGCTCGAATTGATGCGACGAGCGATCATTTGGCTTCCTTTCCGTTTCCGAATCTATTCCGGATGCGAATACGCCATCAGACTTTATGAGCTTTGTTTTGGCACGTTTAAGGTGCGGCAACTAGTTTCGGTTGGTTCCCCGATTTTATAAATTTCTTTATTTTTGTTTCTTCTGTTTACGCGTTGCCTATATTTCGCCGGTTTGCGAAATAATATGTGGCCACGCATTATAAAATGAAGAATATGGTATCGATGGGCGCCATTTTTTGACGTTTTCGTTGAATTTATAGCCTTCTGGAGGATAAAGTATAAACTTTCTGCTACGTTGGTGTGAAAAGATAAAGGAGTATGAAAATCGGAAACCAAGCCCGAGAATAGCATGATTTAGTAGCTGTTTTACTTTGTGCGATACGTCCTATAAATGTTGTTAGCAAAAGCTTGCGGCGGATCTTTGCTTTGCTCGTCTCGTAAAGTAAAGCAGGGACGAGGAAAACGGTGATAAACCGCAGCGCAATATTTGATTTGAGTTTAAACCTTTTATGTATTCTTCAAAATTATACGAGAAAATTTTATGTCTCCAGGAGATTGCAGCTTAGCTTTTGTATGGTGCTTAGTGTATTTTTTGTACTGTAAAAACTTCAAATATATGTCCTAGGTAACATTTTGTTGGTACTCAAAGCCGATATCTAAAATTAGTTAATGATGTGATATATAAATAATCGCATTTCCACAACAAATGATAATAAAAATGTTTAAATATGAGATCACATCAGCTTGTGTTTTCATTGTTATTTAATGTTTTCTCTGTCGGCTTTATCTGATTAATATATTTTTCTTTCAGGTAAGCATATTACGCTGCTATCGAATACGTCCAAGGTGTTGGTAAGTTTTCAAATTATCTTTTGCTTGGATTTTTCTTCATAAGACAGAAGCTTTTTTAACATATACGAATACGTCGCTTGTAGCACAGGGCTTTTGTGTAGCTACAGTAAAATAGCAGCATTTCTTATAAGATAATCTCTGAAACTTCGGTGTGGCGCTTTACTAATCATCTTATTTTTATGGGTATTTCGCCACACTACAAAACGAAAAACATTAAAACATGAACGTTTCGGAAGACAGATCTACTTCCGTTATCTACTTTAGAGATCTAGCAGAATATGAAACCTCCCCAATAAATTTTGTAGTGTGGCGAAATACCCATAAAAATCAGATGAGCATTTCTTATGCTTTATAGCATAATTCTTAATATTGAAGTAAGAATTATAATCGACTGCGTTTATCACTAAATGGAATTTTGTAAGATTTTGAAATCAAACGAATCTGTTAAAAAGAGCCAACTACCGCTCTTGCTTCTACGGTAACATACGAAATGAAAATGGAAGTATCTTAGAGAATCGATTAATTAAAATGGCTCAAAATCGTATGTATGATCTGAAGTCAAAATATTTTCTATTAATTCAATTGCTAAAATGCCAAAACTTTTTTTAGGGGGAGTCCAAAAAATAAGAAAATAATCTTTCGATTTTATCAAGCCGAATTTAAGTTCGTTTTGTTTTTCACTTTCTTCGCATTATGCTTTAGGAATGACAGCATCCGTATGGACACCAAAAAGAGATGATACTATAGTAAAGTTGAAAATATTGTCTTATATGGATCAGAAATATGGAAACTTACAAAAAGAATCAGAGATATAGCTATTCATGTCATTAGACCGATATATACCGATGGGGCCACAATTATATGTAACAGCAATGAGATAACATGAACAAGAAAATAACTCGTATTGCTTGAGTAAGAATAGCTATTAACATATCTAGGAATGTTATGAGTATCATAACTGCCGCAGATGTTTTGAAATCCGAGCTCGTAGAGCGAGGATTTTAAAACATCTGAGGCTGTTATGATTCATAACATCCGTGATATGTTCAATAGTTTATCGGTTGCTATATGGTTATGGTTGCCATGTAGGGTAATATTCCATTACCCTACAGATAAGTTATGACCTAGTTACCAGCCCACTTTTGTATATGTAAACAAAGGCTTAATATTCTGAAACCGGTAAAGATATAAACATAGTAGCAAATATTCGAGAAGGCTTGACGCTTAATTTAATTATGACATTTGTCAACTAAATATGCCTACTAAAATAATTTTTTCGTATGGCCATCTCTTTCTTACTCAAGCATTCTATTTTGTTATTCATGTTGTCTCATTGTTGTTATATATAATTATGGCTCCATCCGTATAGTAAATAACGGACGTGGTTGAATTTTGTAATTCGAGGCGATAGCCGAGCTTTATAATCAACCAAGTCTGTTATTTGCATATCGGCCATGTGCTGTTCAAGAGTTTTCGTATTACAAATGCATACATTTTAAGAATAGTTCATTAAACCTAATTTAATTATCACATAATCCTTAACAGCGGGCGGCTGTTATGAATGACTTTTTACTTGAGGATGTGTCTTCAAATCACAAGAAAGGATAAAGTAAGAACAGAAGAAATTCTGTGAAAAATTGGGGTTACCTGCTCGATCACAAAAACCATAAAAATATAGCACTCTAGTGGTACGAGCATGTAAGACGGATGCCAGTCTACAGATCGCTGAAACAAATAACGATGTAGTCTCCAGTATGGTGTCTTAATGTTAATTTGATGTATTTGTCCTTTAACAGAGTACGGGTACAGATAGCTTTCTTTTTTTTTTTTTGAATTGGATAGTTAAGTAATTATTGACATGTCCATAAACGCAAGCTCTACATAAAGAATAACTCTTGCTTCTGATAACATAATATACTGTTTTAGACACCATCTTGAAAATCATGCGTTTTTAGGCGGAAAGTACTTCTTTACAGCACTAGTTCGGAAAACTGACGTTTTGATTGGTTTGAAATATTTGTTGACTTTGGTTACTAAAGAAATCAACTACAAATATCTCTAGATTTTTACGAAGGTTTAATGCTTGTTTGTTTATATAATGTTTCAATATATATGCAAAGTTCAGAAGAAACAGATGCATAAAAAATGTACGTAACCCATCCGGAAACGCTCTTTGCAGGACGTGTTGGCTTTTTCAGGCTTCGCCTTCGACATTGGCCTGAAATGTGCGTACGAGTACTGCCAAGATGTTCTTTCCGGACTTGTTACGTAAACTACTATTGCAGACTATTACCCAAATAGTAAGTCTCACATACTTGCAATTTATTTAATCTCAAAACTACATTAGTTGAATTTATAAGTCCAACGAAAATAGTCCAACGAAATCTACTTTTTGTGTAAGTAGAGGCTTCTTCTTTGCCTAAAGATTAAGTAAGACTTGAAAAGGTAATGCAAGCATGATAAACTAACGTACTACCTAGTAAGTTTTAAACAACGTTTTTGGCAGCTCTGGTGCAAGTTGCTCTTGAAAAACATTTACTAGATGCAGCATTCATAAAATACTCAATCCTCGATTTTGCATTATGTCTCTTTAGAACTTTTAAGTTAAGCTAAGTTTTTTTTTTAATTTTGTGTTTTTGGGCCACAGGACCAGTAGCTTTGTGCAATTTTATGACAGTGTGAATCGAGACAAATTGACATCTTAAACAATTTGTGCGGCGCATTTTCCCTTCGAAATAAACGATGATTATTTATTTTGCTTCTTCGGAAACAGTTTTACCACTAGGCGTTTTTAATTGTTAAAAACAACGTAAGCACAAGAAGTTATGGAAGCGTCACGTCACGTCCCCTATTTGTTAGCATGGAAACGTCAAACAAATCAGTTGTTTCACATGATGTATCAAATAGCATTTGTTTCAAAATAGCACACTTGACTCCAAAAAAGTGATCCGTAATTTTGTAACATTTTCGCTCCGTATTTCTTGAAACCCCACTATTGCAATGTAAGATCATTTCGAAAGGAAAAATAGTTGAAAATGTTTTCGAAAATTGTAAAAAAATAGAGGAAGACCAAAAATGTCAACAGTCCCTTAACTATAACTTAAATTAGCAATTTCTAGTTTTTGAGTAGGCGGGCTTGCTTTGTTGAGACGATGTTCGTATATGTATAGCTGTTACCCGTCTTTTGGCTTTCGGATTTTTGGACTATCTTCCTCCACTCTTGTCGGATTGCCGCCTTCCGCCTCCATTCTGTTACTGCTAATGTCTATAGATCTTGTTGCCTCTTCTCGCCAGGTTTGCCTCGGTATTCCTCTTTTTCTTGTTTGGGCTGGCTCTTCTTGCAATGCCCTTTTTATTACTTTATGCTGCTATGCTTTTGCCACATGTTTCAATCATCTTAGTCTCTGCGCTTTAATTCCAATTATAGTACTTTTAAGATTATTACTCCATGTAAGTAATATCTTAATTTATGAAGCGTATATCTTAAAGTACTGAATAATATACGTGTGTACGTAAGAAAATATATTTTTAACTTGTTTATTTTTGTTTGATGCGTCACCTTAACAACTAAAGCCTGGTGACGCTATCATAACATTACTTTTTCCCCTCCCCTAAAAAAACGAAAAGGTTGGGGGTGGGGGGCCAGGTAAGAAAACTAATATAATCCCGAATGAAATTAGCAGGATTATATTTAGCTACAAAACCTGGATCTTTTCAGTAATAATTTTTAAAATATAACAATAATAGTAGCAATAACAAAAACGGCAACAATAACAGTAACAATACTAAATGATAATAATAACAAATAATGAAAACACAACATAACGCTTACACTGCCACTGGTTGCACGAGTCCGCGTCGTAAATCCAGCGTCTCCTCTTACATCAGAGATCAAAGCTAAAAAGAGAAAAAACGGCAAGCGTGTGTATGAAAAAGTAACAAAATTAAAATCAACAAACAAATAAACGCTTGAAAGTCCATGTTAATCTAATAAGTGGGAGGGGGGGGGGGGGTTCAGTCGATCAAAACTGACCATCCCGGCAGGTCTCTCATTGTATTTTCAGGAAATATCAACTCGGTATAGAACATTTGCACGTCGAATAGCTAATGGGTCGCTGTCAAACGACGCGTTAAGAGGCGTTGTCAATTTGATGGATTTGGAGTGTCATAGCAAGCGATAAGGCGTATTTTTAATGCATTGAAAGATTGGATATCAGGCGGTTTTAAGTAAAATGTCAGGAATTTTTGGCACGACATCTGCAAGTAATTGCAAGTCGAATTTCTGGGAGGTATCAACCACCCCAATTTGAGTGAAATATCTCTCGATTAGAATTAATTGTAAAGGAATATCGGCCGGATTGAAAGCCGAGAAATTCAACTTGCGGTCCATGTGAAAGTTGATATTGCACTTATATTTGTTGGGCGCTGCAATAGACTGATCGGTGGGGTGATTGCAGCAGAAGGCGTAGGAGGATTGATCCGACGAATGTGTTTGTTCGACCTCGTTGTGAATGAGAGTTCAACTGGGTAGATTACGGCAGATGGCTCAGGCCGTCGTTGTGGAGGAGTTTGGTACTGGATCTGGACGGGTTCAGATCAACGGAGAAGTCACCAATTTTAAGATTATTACTTCATGTAAATAATATCTTAATTTATGGAGCGTATATCTTGAAGTACCGAGCACTGAATAAAATACGTGTGTACGTAAGAAGATATCTTTTTTAACTTGTTTATTTTTGTTTTTTGCGTCACCTTAACAATTAAAACCTGGTGACGCGATTATAACAATACTTACGTCTCCCTAGATTACAATTACTTCATTTGTTCTTCAAATCCACCCTTCTTCTGTTCATCTTCTTGCAAACATTTTTTTCGGTATTTTGCGTTCTCATAGTTCTAGACGGCCTCTTTCCTTTTTCTTCAACGTTCAAGTTTCTTACACATGTATATCACTGTGGGTCTTATTACTGTTTTGTACACTCTTAATTCTGTCTTTCGTATATTTCATGTTTGGTATAAGCAAGCGACGAAAAGTGATCAAAGGGATTCCAGGGCATTGCAGAATAGATTCTAGCTAATAAACTCCCTCATTTATTTCGAAAACCTTCAGAAATTCATTGCATCCAGATTGTTATCTTCGAACATTTTATTTCGGCTTCCGCATTCATTCATATTTGGTTAGAATAGAAACTTTTTTTAAAAGACAAATGTCACCACATTATTTTAGTTAATTAGCCAGTGTAGAACAGTACTGCTTTAAAAGTAAAATGGTTTCTGGACGAAAGATGTGTGTTGCACTCTTATAAGTGTATTTATTCTTATTTTTACGAACTTCGAAAAATGGAGTGTATCTGAATTCG
Organism: Agriotes lineatus; assembly: GCA_940337035.1. Lineage (NCBI taxonomy): Eukaryota > Metazoa > Arthropoda > Insecta > Coleoptera > Elateridae > Agriotes > Agriotes lineatus. The sequence goes on from CALNHX010002179.1 coordinate 147,446, forward strand.
TTATGCGTGTTTGTCCGTCTATATATTTATCCGTTTATGTTTGCCCGTTTGTGAGTTTTTTCGAAATTTTAAGATTTTCTTTGACCTCAGATTCGGATAGAAGGTGAAAAAGTAAAATGTAAAATAGATGAAAAACTAACCAGCTATCTCGTAAGGAACATCGAAAAGATAGTAAAGAAATAAAACAAATATTTTAAGCAACATTTCGAATGCTGTCTGAGAATTTGTCTGGCGGTGCTACGCTTAGCTTTTTCAACCGGTTTATTTTGTATTGGGAAATATATTGTAAGTATAATGCGTATGAATCTTTATTACTACTTCCAATATCAGGATAAATGCTAAATTTTAAAAAGCATAAATGCTTTCTATTTGAGTAATCTTCACCTCTTATACCTACATTATAGATGTCGAAGGTGTCATTGCATCATAATTAAATTAAAAATTAATTTGAGTTACGTTTTTTACATGTGAATAAATAACTACTGTGTTTCAGTAATGTCAGATGAACATATTTCCAAGATGAAAATTAAATGTAGATTCTAGTTAAGAAGTATAGGTGGCCAGTATGTCATAAAAATGACATATAATGAACTTCTAAATGGCCGTTATTTTAACAATAGTTGTACGTAAATTTCTATGTATGCCCAGCCATTCTTTTCATACTTGACCTAAAAGTGAGATTTTAGTTAGGGGTTATATGTTTAGTTGCAACTTAACATTTTAAAAAAAGGTAGTTGAGTTTCACTGTGGTAAATCCATCCACTATGAAATTAAGCAAGTATATTGTTGTTATTTCCACAGATGGTTTGTAAATGGCTACTGAATTTTTATGTAGAGGAAAATTACGAACGGCATTACTTATACAGAAATGGTTAAAGTGGTAGGTGACAAACGACTACTTTATTTAAGTATTTGAATTCATTATCTATACCAAAAGATTGAGTTTGCCATATTTGTTATTTTCGTTAGTACCATTTGAAGTTGTTTTCTTCTTTTTTCACTTCCTTATAGACACAAATAGTTCCGTACCCTATCTTGTTAAGATTGCGGAGACCAATTAATAACACTCAGGTTTTCAGCATCGAAGTTCAGTAGCTAAATGCCGTATTTGTAGTAGCCATTTTTGATGACATTATGAATTGAAAACTTGAAGGTGGCAGGGCTTTCTCATCTTTCGAATTTTGTTTGGGGATTCTGTGCACTACTATTTTTACTCATAAAACCATCTTCAGAAAGTTGTAACATACTGAACTAAGCTTTCTGCATGTTTTATAAATATTGAAGTTCACTATAACCCAGAGCCAAAAACCTTGAAGGAATTGATCTCTATGAAAACTTAAATAAAGTGTATAATTATAAGGTTAGACGAATCTTATTAGCAAAACTTAGATATGTTACTAAAATTTGTATTATGAAAATATGTTAATTAGAACTATTAATATATTTTATTCCCAAGGTGAAGCAAGTAGCTTCTTGAGGATCTAATTTATATTTATTTCAAAATTGTAACTGAGATCGTTAGAATCTTGATATAGGTAAAGGGTGTTTTTTTAGAGGGATACAACTTTAAATTGAAATAAAACACAGAAAGATGTTTTTAATATCCATGAAATTGGCTTTATTTGAAAGATAATTTTATGGCATTTATGTTTGAATATGATTTCGGGCATGTGACCGCCGCGATTGGCGTATACATGACGTAATCTGAAGGTCCAATTTTTACACACTCTTTTCGCAGTAAATCAGGCTGTATTTCATTTCAGCAATAACGCGTCGAATTTTGGCTTTCAAGTGCTCAATTGTTTCCGGTTTATCGGCATAGACATGCGACTTTACATATCCTAAAAGAAAATAATCTAACGGCGTCAAATCGCACGAAAGAGGTGGCCAGTTAACAGATCCACGAAATGGATTTTTAACTGGCCACCTCTTTCGTGCGATTTGACGCCATTAGATTATTTTCTTTGAGGATATGTAAAGTCGCATGTCTACGTCGATAAACCGGAAACAATTGAGCACTTGGAAGCCACCATTCGACGCGTTATTGCCGAAATACAGCCTAATTTACTGCGAAGAGTGTGTGAAAATTGGAACCTCCAGATTACGTCATGTACACGCCAGCCGCGGCCGTCACATGTCCGAAATCATATTCAAACATAAATGCCATAAAATTATCTTTCAAATAAAGCCAATTTCGTGGATATTAAAAACATCTTTATGTGTTTTATTTCAATTTAAAGTTGTATCCCTCTAAAAAAAAACGCCCATTTTATATATACGGCTACGTGTTTTAATTATAATGTTACTATAGTTTTCACAATTGATTAGTAGGTTGCTAGTTAGGAAATATTGTTTTGTTCTTAAATATCTATTTATTTAAAACGTGATGCGTTTAAATTTTACCTAATGAATCCTGCCACACGTTAGAAAGAAGTTTTGTAACTTGCAAAATATTTTGCAACGGGTCCACTAGTCATACATAATTTAATAACCATAAATTCTGCAAAATACTCTCACTGCATCGCCATGGTTAATTGAAACGTTAAAAACCTTTAAATTTATAATTAAAAAGTGTATAATGAAATTGAGTTAATAAATTTGCTAGAAAACTAATTAGTGTCGGAACTAAGGCTGGCGGCAAAATAAATTCTTTGGGAAATCGTCTCAATTGTCGTTAAGTTCCTTTCTAATAAATAACTTTCGCGGCTGCTTGTCTGGAAGATTGATACCAATTCGCGTGAAAATTCATTTAGAAGCCTTTTTGATTTTTATTGTTCCAAAGGAATCCTGCCGGTAATTTTTAGCCGAAAAGCATGGGAAGTCTCCAAATTGTGACGGGGTGTTATTCGTCAGTCAGGGTCCCACTGATTGTGGGGATGTGGGAGCTGTTTCAGCTCGAATGTAGTAACGTCGACTCTTCAGCTCGAGTGTTTGAGAAGGAACAACTTCGTTCTCCCCCATACTGTTGAAGAGGCGTTCGTTTGCACTACCTGGAAGGAAAAGCTCGCTGTTTTCCTTATTTACCCGCCTCGATTTTTCTCAGAACGAACCTTGGACCGTCGGCGTCGTTCCGAATTTTGCGCTCATCGAAGGTGCTTCCTCTCCACGATTTCCAGTTTACATTTACACTAGTTTCGTTTGTTAGTTCGATCGAAAGGTCTCATTCAATTACCTAGCTGGAGTCCAAGTGGGCGATCCTTCCTGAAATGCTGTTGATTTGTAGATCATTTAAGGTAGTAGTAATGCTTCTAAATCTCTGCAATTTCGTGACGGCGAAAGCGAACATGTATTGCACCTGTAGATAGTGCTTCGGCCGAGATACGCCATTCTACTGGATTTGTAATTCCCAAGAATGGTTTGTTAAGCTAAAAGCATTTGCGTATTTTCTGCAGCTTTGTAGCCTCCTACGGCCGAAGCACCGTCAAGCTCGCCGGCTGAAATATTAACCTATCTGGAACGTAAATAAAGTACCCTCGTCGCTGACTCAATTTACTTAAATTTTATTCGCCCACAAGTCAACCTTATATCATCCAAAAACATACGCGAAACTTTGTTTTTTCTTTGATCTACGACGGCCCGGTACATATTTTTATTTTGCAGCCAAAAATTGTGCAGACTTATGGGGTCATTTGTTGGCTGTTCCCAAAATGTTGTAGATTGAATGCCTTCCAAGAAGGTTGTAATTGAGATTACATATATTTGTAATTAAAAATCTGTTAACACGGCATACTATGCAATGAACAATAAAATAAGCGCGCTACAATACGTGGTTGCTGTAGCTGCCGCAACTTCTTCAAAGCTTTCAATTCTTTTTCTGGAATTAGTATGAGTAATAGGGAGGAAATATACGTCGAGGCATTTGACCATATGTTCTTCTGTCCTTTGGATTAAATATTGGTTGTACAAAGTATCGAGGCTCTTAAAGTAATAATGGGTGATACTCTACGCTCTACAAAGTGTTTTATGGGTAAGAAGTATTTTGGTTCACTAATGAGAGATTGATAGTTTTGAAGCAGTCTGAGTGTATGTATGTAAGTACCATCGAGACTGAATATTTTTTGGCGTAAGTGTTTTAATAAAGAATGCGAAGAATGTAGATGATACCTTGTCGAAAATTACGGGGGATTTTTGTATTAAACCACGTGATTTATGGCGTTTATCAGTTTCAAACGCGGAGAGCCATTCTTAAAAATTTAATATAAATCGTATACCGAGTGTTAACTAACGAAACTTTTTTTTTCGTTCCCTAAGCTCTTCTACCGTTCCCCCCTGGAACCGCTTGTCGCATTACATCAGGGGTTGCGGGCCACTATCATGCCTTACTTAAGTGAGAACCGGAGCGCCCCAACCGGTAGTCGAACTCTCTACCGAGCGCTCGAGTTCTCATTGTGACCTCTACTACCAAACCTGGCCATAGGGATTTAACATGGGAAATAGTTTTTGCATGATTTCTTCATTAATTATGCTGTCAACATGACACCACAAAGATGTTTCATAGCAATTCATATATTTTCTTGCAATATGCATAGTTTTAAATGGCCGGGTTTGGTCGTTATTAAACAACTATTTTCCTATGGGCAGGTTTGTTAGTTATCATTCTGTATAATCCTTCTACTGGTAGAAAAAATCAGCTTATAAAATGGCTTAATTTTAAATCCCTCTTTAGGAGGGTGTAGTTTAGCGGCGAGGAATTAAGAGAAAGAAGTTTGGACGAAAAGCTTTGATATAATTTCTGTGAAATTTCTTATATAATGTAGATTTCATGATTCACGAAGTTGACACAATGTCTCGATAGTGCCAAATACAATGACATGTTTCGAACTAATGTACAACTACAAAGTTGTGGTTTGAGTTTGAGTTACACATCGCAATAATTGAAAGTTTCTTCGATTTATAGATGCTTTACGGAATTTGATAATATTTATACAGCGTCTGATATGACTTTGGACACATGAAAAAAAAATCCTTTTATAAAAAAGAAATTCTTGATAAAAGTATCTTCATCTTCCCAAACTGAAAAATTACTTGTCTAAATTTCAATATCTCCGTTTGTATATGGGGAGGTTTTAAAATATGAAAATTCCTCAAGAATAAAGTACGCTTATTTTTAAAATGAACACAAAAATTGTATTGAGAAAAGTCGTCCAGAATTAAGTAAAAGTGCCAAATATGAACTCAAGCCACCTACTCCGAAAAACAATTTTAACTGGTTTTTTATTTATTTTTTTTTTGCTTACCGCCTTGTGTATTACGAAAATGAGCTAATTCAAAAGTACTTGTACTGTCAAATTTGAGTTTTACCTACTTATCAACCAGAAAATTGGTGCTAATAAAACTTTATTTTTTTTGTCTTAACTAAACAACACAGGTACCTTTAAGAACATGTAAAAACAAACGATCCATAACGATAAATAACAATTCAAAGCAGTTATAAGTTTTAATTGAAATTATTCTTCTGCTTCCTCTTACATTATTAGGCCAGTGACTTGTTTATTCTAAAAAGTTGTCGTTCTATGAGCCCTGTTTACTCGTAGGTCGGAGAGGTGGCTAACTTTGCCCGTCGACATGCTTAGGGGTTAACGATTGCCACAGGAATTAGCGTGGTAGCCGGGGAGCGTGAGATTTTTAAAATTCTTCGAGAGGCGAGCATTTGTTCGCGGGGCCATCCGCTCACCCAATTAAAATGTTGTAACAAATATTTACAAATCAAAAACATAAAACATACAAAATAATACTTCAACTATTTCGTTCTAATTTTCGACTAGGTATCAACTCTTAAAATGTTTTGCACTTATTGAAACATCCTATATATGTAGTTTTGCATTTAATCATACATTTCTTATATTATTTTCAAGGGCTTGGAAATCTTGCAAAACTTCTTGATGACATTTTGCTTCTCTCTCCATACCCTTTTGATTAAACAATAAATCATAAAATTTACACGGTGAAATATAAAAAATGTACAAGCGCGCTATAGGGGAGTTCTTTCCTAGATACTGTGCGGTGAAAACTGTTGAGCTTCCTAAAATAAATTCAAGTACGGTACGTGATCAGAAATTTACGGAGCCGGGTCGGCCATTATTGGTGCGTGTGCTATAGTTTTAACGAGAATTTACCGTCTAAAGTCAATTACCCTTATTAAAGTGACCCATGTTAAAATTGGAGCTGAAAGATTGCCCACTTAATCAAGTTAAAACCACATTTTAAAAGGGTCCGTAAGCACGGCAACCTCGTTATGTATTTCCACCTAAAATTTAATGTTTGAAGGTTCCCCATGTTTTTAAATTAAATTATCACTTCCCGTGTTACACCATACAATATCATAAAAACTTTCTTGGGATGCATATTAGGGCTGCTGAGCTTGCCGCGTAAACCAAGAAAACTCGTCAACAATGTATCTAAATCCGATCTGGGATTACCTGTTAATGGGAAAATTTTCCAAGGTGGACGTAAATTGCATATTTTCTACTTCCAGTTGAAGAGTGGTTTATTTTTGTACACTGGAAAGTTTTTATTAAAAACGTATATGGAATAATAAACCATAATTTTTAAGTGTACGTCCTCTTTAATTTACAAACTTTTTACAAGTTTCCAAATGGATTAAATCGCTTTGGAAGTTTCATTTTTAAGTACACAATTGCTCCGCTGCACTTCTGCGTTTCTGTGGAAATTCGCACCAACAACTTCCTTCGCGTAATCTTCCCATGGGAGTTCTTCTTAGTACGATTTGAGTTTCTAATTGATTTCCTATTTCTTTCAAAACTTTTGATATCAAGCGTAGACGGTTCTATCGAGAAATGCCTTTTTAAACTTGCACAAGCGACCCAAGTTCTGCAAGTATATTCCTTAAACGGCAGGCTGTCGTTGACTTTTGTTGTATGCATATCGGCTTTGTTGGTATAGTTCCTAATTTATTTTCTTTTGAAGTTGATTTGATTTTTTTCTACGATCTTGTCAAAATGACAACTTTTTGCACAGTTTCTAGTGTCAAAAGCGACGTTTGTAGCACTGTTAATATTAGCGCCCTAATTAGGTCTTTTTAGCACGTTGCCATTGGTGGCGTGTGTTATACTATATTAAAACACGCTTTGCCGTAAATTTGAATGTCAGCATAACCTAGAATGTCTAACACAATGTGACGGAAAATGTGTCACCGAACTAAGTTTTTATATTTCTGTTACGTTCGTAGAAAAAGTAGCGTATGATACACGTGTATAAGTGCCATTAAAGCACTAGCGACGTTAAAAGCACTCCGCTTTGCGTCGTGCTCTTAAACTCGCCACACGTGCTTTAAATGCGTACTTATACACTAGTATCATAATATATTATTATTTAATGCAAAAGTATGGAAGGCAAGTTATTGTTACATTGAGGCTTACGAAATAAATATTTTTCGTGTGGATTGAAACTTAAAGCAATGACCATTTGATTAATTTATACCAGTAGTATTAATATTATGTGGTTGCGTATTTCATTATGCTATTTTTAATGTAAGCAACAAATAAAACATTTGAATCAAGTTCTGTAATGTAATTAGTGAAATGTAGTTTTAAAAAGTAGAAAATGTCAGTTTGTATACGAAAGATAGATGATGATTAATTAAAGCTGTGCACTTTAATTTAAAAAAAAAGCTAGTTAATTTGCTAAAAGATTATTCGATATAAACAGTGATCAGTTGTAGTCCTTAGATACTTCCTACTGCAGGTGGCGTACGATATCATATACAGGGTGTCTCGCGAAGTTCTCCCGGCACATGTTCTTGAGATCAATTCAAGCAAAAAAAGTTCATATGAACATGTGTCCTATTCTCAGTATTGGATTGGTCGAGATGGGCCAAACAATTGGCCGGCCACATCTCCAGATCTAAATCCCGCAGATTACATCATATGGGGTTGGATGAAAGACTTGGTATACGAAGAGAAAGTAGAAACATGCGAGGCTGTAATCCAGCGAATTTTGAACGCTGCAGCAAATAAAAGACAGCCATGCTAAGGTAATGAATGGAACGCGTGGTATTCACAGGCGAGCGGCTAAATGCATTGAAGTAGGAGCTGGAATTTTAGAATATCTATGACTACGTTCTTTTAAATTATTAGTCTGCAGTCATTTATTTTGTTATTTTTGATTTCATAGAAATAAAAATTATTTAAGATTAACTTAGTTTGAAATGTGTATAGCTCAATAAATTCTGAGAATAGGACACATGTTCATATGAAGTTTTTTGCTTGAAATGATCTCAATAAATGCCCCTTAAGTGCCGAGAGAACTTCGCGAGAAACCCTGTATATGTTTGGAATCTATGATTGTTCAGTTCTCCGAAAATATAAGTGCATCTACCTTCCCCTGCCGCCGCCTGACCAAAGAAGGGTGCCCTCGGGGCTTCGCCCCTCTCTAAGCTGGGCCCCGGGGCTCCGCTCCTCTCGAAGGGGTCCTTCGGTGCTCCTCCCCTCTCCAAGGGGGCCCTGGGGGCTCCGCCTTTCTCCAAGGAGGCCATTGGGGCTCGAACCCTCTCCGAGGAGGCCTCGGGGCTCCGCCCCTCTCCGAGGGCCCTCGGGGCAACGCCCTCCAAGGGGGCCCTCGGGGTTCCGTCCCTCTCCAAGGTGCCCTCGGGGCTCCGCCCCTTTCCAAGGGGGCCCTCGGCGCATCGCCCTTCTCCAAGGGAGGCCCCGGGGCTCCGCCCATCTCCAAGGGGGCCCTTGGGGCTCCGACCCTCTCTTAACAAGTTTTTAAATTTCAAATAGGTTAGGATCAGTTAAATTCAAACCCGTTCAGATCACTTCTAGAACTAAAATTACTGTAATAACACGCAATTCACTTACTTTCCTTGGGGAGTAGGTACTTACTTCCCTAATGTCATGGCAACCAGTAAACAAACAGTAAAATCAGCTTACCTGCAACCTACAATGGATATGTCAAAGTAAGTGTAACTTACTAGATGGGCATGGAGAAAAATAGTTTATTGAGAGGTATGGATAAAATGTTGTACTGCACGCGTAGTGTTACGAGTTGTTACCTTCACGAGAAAATTAGCCCACACTGTTTGCAGCCTCATGGGAACTTTTCCCTAGTGGGTAATATCATCATTTGTATTTTTATTTTTTTGTATTTTGACTTCCACTCTAATTAGTACATTTTACATATTACATACAGAAAACATAACACTACTGTATAGCATATAACTATAACCCTAACCAAAGCGCCAAATATTTATATAATATATAATTTATATAAAATTACATAAAAATATATTGCAGAAATTAAACAATATGGGTTAATAACTATAATTTATATTTTTTTGCTCAGATTCGTGTCGTATTCTTGCGATTAAACAGTAATAATGTATTTAAAATTTTTAATGACACTTGGAGTATATCCAGGGATAACTGTCAAATGAACATAATTATTTGTATTAATTCCACATCCAGAAGAAAGTAATAATCAAATTCTCCTCAGTCGACGGTAAATGATATGCATTCTGAAATACAAGGATAAATAATTCTATTCCCGGAGAAGCTTTCCAACATGGAGTTTCTTGTATAAGTGGTTTTTCGCCTTAAAATTTTTCACAGAAACTTGTTAACCTTTCCAGGGGCAAACATCTTTTTAAGTATGTATTTCTATATCTTAATTGGTTTCCAAGCTTCACTTTCCAGTTGAAACATTTTGTGCATTTGTATTTTTAGGGGCGTTCATTCAATTACCTTTTTTTTCGTTCTTGTGAATATTTAGTAATGGATATCGTGTTCATTACATTTTGCGCTTAAAGCGGCGAGTGGCTTCAGCATAATTAGTGCATAATTACGACGACCCGCCGTCTGCGGGAACGATGACCTTAGTGAAAACATTTTTAGTTTTCATCTTTACAGCGCCGCAGCTTTTTCAGCTCCAAACCGTCATTTGAATTCAACTGAACTCCAGAATATCGAGGCGCCGCTTTCATGTTAAGAGAATATTTGTCGAAAAGGTATTAATGCTCTACGTTTGCATTCGTGCTGGCAAGTTATATACCTACAAAGGGCCTGGAGTTCTTAGATTAATGCACAGGTCGTGAAGAAACCCCATCTGCCACAGAGAAATGTACATGGAGCATTTTATAGCAAGGCCAAGAAAGTTAGGGTTGTTTTATTATAACCTGAAGCTAAATGACTAACGATTCCATTATTCAGTGGAGGGTACGTATATGGAGTTGAGTCCAAATTAAATGTTTGTTACGGGGGGGCTTGTTTGTGCGTCTACTATTTTGCTGTAGCTTTACCAAATACGAGTTTTAAAAGCTACTTGGCAGACTCTTCATGTTTAAATCTTTGATGCAAAACTCGTTAACTTTTTCAGCTCATTGACGAAATTGAACTGTATTGATTTGACATTTTCTCTAAAATCCACTATTAATTTGACAGTAAATTCTATAAATAATTGTGTGCACCACTAGTCTATAAACATACCATTATTGATTTATTTTTATATTGATAAGTTGATCATTATTGACCGTGGTCAATAATAATAATTTATTACTGATCGGTGTTAACCCCTTTCCGTAACACCAGTCAATAATAGAGTCAACTGGCGAAATACATTAATCGCTAGGAGTTCCCGAGAACACCCGCACCTCTCACTCGAACCGAATTGGCAGCGGCGTTTGTAAACTGCAGCGGATCATTAGTGAGGGTATGTAAATTGCAGCGGGCACCGTTCAGGTAGTTTTTGGGACGTATGTAAATTGCAGCGGGGTCATAAAATTAACATTAACATTAATCGACAACTAATCACATCATTTCCCATCACACTTTATTCAGGCTTGAGACTGGCGAAATATACATATTAAATATATATTCGGAGTGTTTAAAAATGATGGAAATCTTATTTCCACTTTTTTTAGACAAATAACATGCAAGTATTTTTGTGTTTTCGATATTTGTTTTTTTTTTTAAATCGCCAAATAAAATTACTTCTTGTGCATCACTGTATCGCCAAAGTGACGGCATACTTGCTGCAAGAAACTCAGTCTATTTATACATCCGTTTTTGTACGCGGACAAACGGACTTCTAAAAACTGTTGTTTATTCAACGTTTCGCGGTTCACTTTTTTCTTGCAGTCGATGCTCCTCATTTTGACGTAAGTTTCGGTCTGATACTCCAAGAGAGTTTGAACAAAGATGTTCAGATTTCGATGGAAAGTGCCGAAGTTTTTATTGAAATGAGAGTGGAACGACTCGTATGCATTAGTCGTTCGACACATCTCTGCTGAGGATGATGTCCAGATAGATGAGGGAAAGAGAGCCTCTTCGGAAACGTAGGTGTCAACTAGGTAATCCAAGTACCTTGAGACGCGTTGATCTTTGGGTTGTACGGCTCCACGGCCAAACCCGAAGACTTCAAAGTTTCCTTTTTTAAAACTTGCAGCCGTCTGCTAAGAGCAGTTTTCTGCCGCGTTCGCTCTCAACAACCATTAATTACTTTATTCATTTTAGCGTAGGAACATTCGGTTTCGTTGCTGAATGAATAGTGAGAATTTCTTGCAACAATTCGTCTATTTGTTAACACATCTTCAAAATGGAATACCATAAATTTTACAGTATGGAATTCGATCATTAGGCGCTCATTAGATCATGGTAATTACACGGCGCCCGTCATTAACATGAACCCGCTGCAATTTACATACTTTTTGGAGACACTACCTGGCAATTACATGCTAATGAGGATTAAGCCGCTGCAGTTTACATACGTCCATTGGCAGAAGCCTACGCAGAGTTGAAATTCAGCCTACTTCATTTTTGTGGGTATTAATATACGCTAATTTTAGGTGCAAAAAATTGTATATACACCGCGGTAAGGAAGGCTGTTGTAGCCCGCAAGACCTGTACCCCTCGGTACCCTGCACCTCGTGATACAGTCTTGGCGCTTGGACTATAACGATAGCATTATCAACCATGGTGTATAATATATTATTTTCTACAACCGCCGAAATAGGTGACTTTTACGCATCGCTATCGATAAGCGAAGTATGCCTCTTTTTAACATACCAAAAAATAGCTATGGAAACCATTGTTTCATCTAGAATTTACTAAATCAATAATAACATGGATATTCGTTTTTGACGAGTGTAAAAAAATTGTTTGTATTTCGTTGGGAAAAGCAGTATTTTGGTGTATTCGAATTATTTTTTACTTCAACTTTTCACCTTCTTATGCACTACAAAAGAACACTTACTTTCGCGCACTTAATATAAGATAACTAATTCTAAACCACCAGAACTGTAGTTATGGTCCTACAATTATTGAAATGCAAATCCGTGCACCTAAATGTCTCGCTTTCATAAGATGCTCGAATTTTTGCCACATTTTAGCCAGTCCAACGTTTGTCATGTAGTGTGGTATGTTATTCTTGCTGCATTTTGGTCTTGTTTACCAATTCATGGTCTGTTTTAAGGAAAGATTTCGTTCGATGCTGGAGGTAACTGTCTTTCTCTGAATTTAATATTTTGATTTTGACTACAATTTATATTTACTACATCTGTAAAACTATTTTTCGATTCCTTCCATATAATGCTTTACGGTTTTCTACAAGAGTTTATTCAGATTCTTCGATATTTCCTTTTAGGGGCTATTTATCTCGTTTGTGACCTTTAGTCGTTTATGATCTTTAGTTGCTTTGCGGATCTTCAACTCTGCTCTTATGGAAGCGAAGTCAGTTTAGTAAACGTACCCACCGACTGGATTCAAATCGATACCATAAATGGAATTAACGGGCATCGGGAATTAAATTGGATAATTAAGTGTCCGGAGTCTTTATACAGATTGCGGCAGGCACTAGGACCATAGCAAAAGCAAGGGAACCTTACGTACATGTGGCCGTAATTGTGTTTAACAAACGAACCATCAATGTACGATAGCGGTAGGTCGTTAGGATTATTATAAATACAAGGTATATATTCGATTTTTACATTTTTTAAATACAATTACGGCCACGTGTAAGGTCCCCTTGCTTTTGCTATGGTCCTAGTTGCCTGCCGCAATCTGTATATACTCGTAATTTGTTTTGACAACAGAATCTAATTCTATTACTGGAATCAGGCTTATTGAAATTTAAAGAAATATAATCGAAATATCTATGATCAAAAATTATTTTCATGTAGTTTGGCTGTGGAATAGTTTCTAATTTATGAATGCGACTATGTTTATATTTAATGTCAAACAAAATTTGATTTTAAATGACTTATAGTTGCATTCATAAAGTAGTAACTATTCCATAGACATACTCGATGAAAATAATTTTTTTGCACTACTAGTCTCAGAACGCACCGTTATTGGCCTATCTTTAGGTCGTGAAGTTGATTTTCTACACCAAGGGAGAGAATGTAAAATAAATTGCTAAGTTACCAAATATGACTATTTTCATTTTGACGTTTTAAAGAGCTGTATTGTCAGGTTGACAGTTAAAATATTTTCGAAATTTGTTGGGAATTTAGGTATTAATCTGTTTGGTAGTGCAAAAAATTGTATATACAGCTCGGTAGCGAATCTTCTTATAACCTTCGCGCTTTAGATACTTCGCGCTGCGCGCTCAGTATCTAATATGCGCTCAGGTTATAATACTGCGCTTCGCTACCTTGATGTATAATATACTAATTAATCATACTATAGAATTTAATGAAGATAAATCGAATGTAGCAAAATCGAATGCAAGTATGTTTTGTAATAGGATAGAAGATAATTTAATTTGATTTGGTGTAATTAAGCGTGTAAATCGAAGTCGATCAATCAAACTTGAACGGAATCGTTTATATTATTGATTATTATCTATGTACGGAAGGCAATACTCATGTAATTCAATTATTATGCATATGTAATATTTTTCTAGTATTTTAAATGTTTCTTCTAATCACATGGTTGTTGAGGATCGTTAATTTGTATTCAATTAATCGGCTTCGATCTTTCTGCTTGATCAGTCAGTCAGATTTGCGGGACGGCACAATGCGATTCGACAATGTGAATTAATGTTAGTCCAATTACAACTACTGTAGGAGACCATTGTAAGTTCTATCTATTGGCATCGTTACTCAAAACTTATCTCAGTTCATTGCCAGAACTACCCAAGGTTGATGCAAAATCAGCAGAATTTTATGAGAAACTCTTAAAAGTTGTAAAAAGATACCCATATATAATTTTGATAATCGAATAAATGTTAAACTATACTACGCCGAGTACGTAGACACTTCCCACGTCTGCTTGTAGATAGTGTATAGTAACGGCGCGTATAACAGCAGAACATCCGAAGCTGCTCCACTGAAATTGTACGGAAGGTAATAGTCGACAAAATTCCTACGAAATGGGACAATGGGTAGTACCGTATAAAAAGGGCGTTCGATCGGTACGTATGCACGTTTGAATATAATTAGTTTGTTAATTTACTTCGTTAATTTATTTATTAATGGAATGAAACTGGTTCAACATCAATTACCAATGGTGGAAGAGGAGAAATTTTACATTTTCTACAATTTTCTCCAACGAAGTGTCGATTATTCACGTGATTAGCGTTAGATTTAGTGGATGCTGCACTTGGATGTTTTAGTTTATTTTTTTTTGCACTTCCGGGACTAAAGTAGCTCATTTAATCTCTAGGGACTAAAGTAAAAATGATACCGTAACTATGGTAAATTTATGTACACACGAGGTTAGTAGATTAGGTTTTGTTTGTCATTTAACACACACTGACGCAAAACTTAACCTGCAAATCTCGAATTTGACATATACTGACAATACATTTCAGTACTGCCAAGTGATTCAGGCTACCTAGGGCCTGCTGCAATTCAGTTTTTAAAAAATTGTAATTGTCAGTTTCCAAATTGACAGATTCCAAATTTTGGAAATGTTTGATGATGATGTTCCCAAAAGTGCAAAAAGTAGCGTATATACCTACCTCGGGAATAAAGTGCCTAAATTCCTTCAGTGGTTGTTGTCCTCGGGCTTCGCTCTCGAGGCAACAAACTCCACTCGCGGGATTAAATGGTGCACTTTAGTTCCTCATGATATAATATACTATTGTGTTTGCGTTGTACTAAACGAATCGTATACACGAAGAGCTTCTTAATTAATTAGTTGCTGCTCAGTAATATCCAATATAATTCAAAATTGTTCAGTGGATGGCTTCGCCCTCAGGAAACGTAACTTCGGGAAAAATTATGCTTATAATGTGCTCTTAAATTTGCATGTATCCGTCCTTTATTGTTGCTTATTTTGTTTATTTATTACGTTCATTGAATTTTAACAGAATTTTGAAGTGTATGGTTGGGATTATTTTGCCTTTCTAGAGTGGGCAGCTACTGATCGATTTTGTATAAACAGAGTGTGGGATGTATAGAGCTCAACCTACGTGTGCTATTTGAATTCTTGTTGGATATGAAATTATTAAAACGCCGGTACATTGTGCTTATAGTTTCTCGCTGGAATTTGTATTACAAAGTTTGCAACGTTGAGCGTTGCTGCCAATTATTAGCGAAGTTTTGTCGTTTCACTTAGTAGGTTGCTCGCTGTATAATGGAAAAGTTGGTTCCGATCAAGGGGCTGTCAGATAAGCCATAATCACTATTGCAAGCAAAACGTACCGACGATTTGCATTACTAATCGTTCTCTGGAAAAGCCTGCAAAGCTACTGGGCAATTAAGGAAATTTTCGCTACTTAGCGCAGCGTTTAGCAGTTGACTTTTGCAGAAAATTAAAGGAAAATGGAGGACGTGTTTTATCTTGCCCCGAGAGCATAAAATATTGCAGTAGTATAGCAATACTTTTACATTCAACTCGGAGATAATCTGACAACGAAGGTTTAAAAGTCGGGGATCTTGATTAGTTCAACAGAAGAATAATCCTTTGTGCTGATTCCTCCAGATAAAATTAGGCGATAGCTGAAAGCCGGCAGCGGCTCCGTTTCTTCGTGCTTTTTTATCAAATTGCTTAGCTTTGCTAGATCAATATAGAACACTTATCGGTTATTAATGCAATTGAAGATGATAATGAATCCATCAGACTAGTGCTATTTTAAGTCTTGTGCGGACACGTTATTAAGTGTAATAATAAAAAAAAAGAGGATCTTCTTATGATTTACACAGGGTGAGTCATAATTATGTGTAATTTTTTTACCAAAGCTTCTTTAGGCCAAAATAAAGCAATTCATCTAATACACCTTAGTGCTCACTTAAAAAGATACAGGGTGTTAATGAAAACACTCTATTTCTATTTGTGACTATAACTTAGAAAGTAACTAGCTGAAACCCGCGGCATATGGCGTACTTACAATGTAGGACGAATTTAATAACTTTTGTTGCACTAAAGAAAGTTTTAAAAGCACGCTAGAGATTGGCAGTAAGGAAAAGTTCCAAAAAATATATTTTCAAATGGAAAGTTTCTGGAAAGGAAACGCTTGCGTCTGGAAAGCGTTTTATGGACATTTTTGTATAGCCTCCGGGCAACTTTCTCTCATATTGGATAGAGCCAATACTGCTGAATTGAATAGTGTGGTACAGCCCGAAAACGTTATTACGACACTAACAATCAACTAACCACTTTTGGTAACACGACGAGACCGCGTTAACGGCATTTACAATCAGCCCCTCAAGCGCGCAAAACAAAATCATACGCTTGAGAGCCAAACCTGTTATCTACAAAATGACTAAGACATAATCGGGAATATCGCCAAATATTCAGGCCCAACGTTCGTTACGAGATGTGCTGCAACGATGCGCGCCGACTATTGGATGCTCAGTGATGAAAGGTCGTGGTTCTTTATTATCTAACAGTTAGGGCTGTGCTTTGACACAAAGGGGTTAAATGATGTTAAATAAGGTACGCCACCATTTTCTTGACTACATCGGGACAAACACAACGTCGGCAGCGCAGGTGGAATTACTTTGAAAATGGAAGTGGGTAAATCACCTTGCTACTTCTACCTTGGCACAACCTGAGGTAGCGACGTCACAGCTGAATCAAACCTACCTTAAACGGCATTAGCTTACACTTACTTGCACCAACTAGGTTCCTGTACAAAAACATAGACACAATGACCAATGAAAAAGTATAAACAATTAACAGTAAACTCTATTGATGAAATAACATGTGAAACAAATGACAATAAATGTTACAATGATTAAATCTTACGGCCGAAAATATGCAAAAAGGTTAGTTGGGTTAACGACGCAATTTATAATCTAAAGTGGAATGATCAAACGGCAACAAATGACATGTTTACAATTACAAACAATATGAACGGTACGTTCTACCACAAAAACTACTTTACAGTATCGAAATTTAGCAACAAACACTTTAAAAATGGTGCAGCAACGGTTACGTGAGCTTAATACACAAAAACGACATGAAGACAATAAAACTTGACGGAACTGTTCAACATTTTACGGTTTAAATCAACCGAAAGGGCTCAAGTGGCCCAAACTACACTTTGGCAAAACACTTCACTATAAACATTTAACGGTTAACAATTTACCTTGATAGAAACATAGATGTGCAGACTTAAGTTGTTACCCTCAGCTGCGAGTTGAATCTCAGTCAGTGCCAAACGAACGGAAACGACAGGAAACTGTTGTAAACACAGGACTGGGCCAAAATCGAGCGAATGCGAGCGGTAAAACATCCCCAAGACGAGGGTTGACTAGAACGGACCCTGGTAGCAAGCAGACGACGGCAAGGGATCGGGTCTTCGTTCTACTTGGTAAGTTTAGCACACGGTTGAGTGTTCCCAAAATATAATCCACGATAAGTGTTAGCGGAGGTGCTCAGCTCCAAACGGTACGGAAAACTCGACTAAAAGTTCACCTCTAACCACTATGCACTAAGCTCGAATTGACGGCGACGAGGCGGCTTCACAACACAAGAATTTCGACAATAAACTTTTTACGCGGATTCGGCAGATCGGCGCCGGCCGCGGACCCAACGTGACCCTCACATCTTGCGGGCTCCACGCCAAGTGACGCTCCTGCGGAAGATACAAGTGCGAAAATATGATCAAGCGCAGATGCGGTTTATCTACGTGCTTGTTGCTCAAGCTTCTGCTTAAAGCTACGGAAAAGTTTTAGGCTAATGAAATCTGATTCAACACTTCCCGCGAAACTTGCAGGGGACCTTGGGTGTACCAGAACAATGTTAAATACTAAGAAATCGGTAACCTGAGACTACTTTACGAACTGAAGAGAACAAAGGGTGAATTTATAACTTATGCCAACATAAACCTGAATCGGCAATCTTAACTACGCTACGGCGAAGCGTTAATATTTGAACTGAACCACGTGGAAATAAGGTTTATAGAAATGAATTTTGATAACATTACCACTGAATTACGAATTTAACTTGCGTGACTCGTGAGAATGCTAGGATTTGAGGCTAAAGTACCAAAAGTAACTGCTTTAATAGAATTGTTCTAACACGGCCTGTAGTGTTGTGGATTATTATATAGATATGATTATCTGACTAATTTGAAAATAGACTATAATAAACACTAAATTGACAACAAACTAATAAAATAAAATACTAGCGATAAGTACACCTGCTGAATATTATAGTTTTCATGAATTTCATTAGCTGCCTCCAAAATTCTTTGCTGCAACTGTTCCCTTGTGGTAACTACCTCACGGTAAACCTGTTTTAAAAAACCAATTAAAAGAAATCCACCCAATTGAAGTCGGAACTCCTTGGCGTCCATATCACAGGACCAAACCGGCCAAACCATCTACCATTGAAATAGTCATGTAACCATTGTTATCAGCCGCGGGTATTCCCTAACGGCTTCGAAGGCGCTTCCGTTGCAAAAACCATGCACGAAAACGATGTCTGCTATTTCTCTTGGAGTAAAATCAACAACTCGAAAGAAAATCGCTCTTTTAAAAAATACAACAGTCTTTCAAACAATTAATGGATGTTCATGGCAGCCGCTGTGTTGATATTGTTTATTTAGAATTAAAATTGACTACCTATTCAAGTCTTGTTATTTGATCTTACTGTATCTTTTTAAGGGAGCATTTTGATACTAAGGTGTATTATGTTAATTGCTTTGTTTTTGCCTAATGAAGCGTTGGCTATTTTTTTTACACTTAATTATGACTTACCCTGTATATGTTAAACTCGGATGCCGAATTCGCTCAACTGCCGAAATGGAATGCTCGGTCCGAGAACTGCGTAAACCTAAATTCGCCAAAATTGTCGAATTAATTTTCTCAGTTGAGGAATTGTTGCGTTCCAGAAGAATGCCGCGAAGCGCAAAACCGTGATGCGCAAGTAAACACATAAATGATAAAAACGGGGTTAGGTTCCATTAACTAGATTTATTTATACTATACAACCTCAAAAAACCAAAACTTTTCTACGTTTTTTGGTCTGGCAAATCTGAAGCAGAAACTTTACGCTTTGACGCGGATCCGGACATTTGGGCGCGGCCGTGTGGGCGCGGCCGTTCGGGCGCGGCCGTTTGGGCGCGAAGACACTTGGGCGCAGAACCACTTGGGCGCGAGACATTTGGGCGCGAGGAAATTAATTGACGTATATTAGTATTAGCTAGCTTTACTATTCATAGGTCTGAACATTTATTTTAAATAACGAAAATTACCTAAAGCACGTCGAAGGAGGTGGCGGGCGGCAAAAATTTAGTATAGAAATATGAATTGTCAAAAATTAGAATATTATTAAAGCAAGTTAAAAATTTTAACTTTCCGGTAAATACTAGCAAATCTTTTGCGGAGATTTATTACATTAAAATAATAAGTAACAAAGAATAAATGAATAGAGATTGGGAACAAACAGAGCTATTGATGAACCATCCAACCATTTGGAGATTCGTCGACAGCCTGAAAACTATTCAACGAAGGAGAGATGTTGCTTATGAACAGTTACTTGCGGGAAATGAGCCCACTGAAAAAAAAACAAAAATTTATCCAGGCTGATAGAAAATAAAAAATTTGGTTAAAGATTATAATAATCAATATAATCATGTGGACGGCGTAAACAATAGGGACATTCTAGAATTTTTAAGAGGCATTTCGTACAATTATGAAATAAATGCGTGGATGCTTCTTGTTTATATTTTAAAAAATTGTATATATTTACTTTAAGAATAATATGTATTATAATGGTAAAAATGTCAAAAATAAATTTTGATTATTAAAATTAATCTTTTTATATGATTCTTTATTATTATTCTTATTTCTGCTTTTATCTTCAGTGAGTCGGTTCATAACATAACGAAAATAATTGATTACTTTAAAATTTAAGGTTTATTGTTAAGTATTATCATTATAAACAAAACTCGAAGTCGACTAGTTTCGGTCAAAACAGAACACATATTAGAAACATATTATACATTAGAACCATCAATCGATTAAATATAGCACAGCATTATTCATTTACCAGCACAATAAATGAATTTTTATTTAAAATTATTTTCAACACCTATATATAATCTATTTCCATCTTTATTTCAATTCAGAATTATTATTTCATATCTAACATAGGTACTGCCTTTTTTATGTATTCAGAATTATTTCAAAACTAATCTAATATTCTACCTTCTTTATTTTTATTCGGATTTATTTCAAAATTTATCTAATATAGGTACATACTACCACCTTATTTAAAATTAATCTCATAACGGTTTCAATAAATAATTGGATTATTCTTTTAATATTGTTTGATTAATTACATTAACTTCTCAGGATAAATAATGATTTAATAAATGTTGGTTTATTTATGCCAAATTGAAATTATTCACACTTAATGTGTTCCTGAATCCCAATGTTAACCCTTTCTCGCGCCCAAGTGTCTCGCGCCCAAGTGTCTCGCGCCCAAGTGTCCCCGCGCCCAAACGGCTGCGCCCAGACGGCCGCGCCCAAACGGCCGCGCCCAAATGTCCTAGACCGTAGCTGGCCATAGACACACGTTTAAAACCGCCACGAATGTAGTACATCCGTGCCGGTTTTGAACGTGTGCATATGCGCAGCCATAAGTTGGGCATAGACACGCTTCAATACTTCCACGAAAAACTACATTCGTGGCGGTTTTAAACGCGTGTCTATGGCCGGCTATTTGCATTTTTCGCAGAAACGCTCGAGAAGACAGTAAAGCTTGAACTAAAATTTCATACGTAACACAAGTCTGCCACTTGAATCTAGAGCTCGAATGTCCATTTGTTTATTTGGTAATACAAGATTCAAAGAAATAGGCTCGATAAGTGTGTTTACAAGTTCGTGTTATTTAGGTGTTCATGACATAAACCGCATACGTTTGCTTTATTTACTTACGGCCGGTCTTATGATGGTCACTAACCTGGCGTTAACTTTAAATCGCTGTTAAAATATACAAAAGCTCATCAAAACGTTGGCGCCCATGACATATTATTCATTAGAATACACATTTTTATGCGCTTTTGTTTATCTTAACAGCGAATTAACGTCAGATTAGTGGCCTTCATAAGACCGGCCTTTAGTGTGTGAAAGTTGAAACAGTTAACGTTGGCAATTCCATCCGCGAACGGCAAACCAAATATCCACGAACGGCAAAGAAAAGGGAGCACAAAGGTGCCCCGCGTAAAATCAAATCAGCGAACCGCAAAGCCGCGAACGGCGAGGTCTGACTGTATACACAATTTTATGCACCTAAATATATTGTGGAGTGCTAGCGACCCTCTGGCTCAGTACAAGGGCAGTAGCAAACAAACTGCCAATAGGCAATACGCAAAGAATTGAGGTGGAAAACCTACAGCAACATTCTGATTTGCTGTAATAATTTATAGACTTAACGTAGTTATTTTATATACACACTACGAACAATATCCCCTCCTCCTTTTCAATCCGTACCCCTTGCTGGGAGTGTGGTGACTGCCTCTGATATCATCACGAACAATTTCATGCAAACTGAAAAGCTTGCTTTCCGAAACAACTCAGGTACGAAGTCACTACAATTTCTTTCCCTTCACGAATATCAAACTTTGTGCTCTTAATAAGTTGTTTACAGTTGTTTTATACGGCATTCACGATAAGAGGGTGTTCCGCTGTGATTCTCTTTTTGTATATGCATGATTTCACAATATTTTCAATCAAGCATTAAAAAGTAGCCATGCAGGTACTTTCCCATTGTACTATATTTAAAATCAAGGCTCTTCCATGTAGTACTTTTCTTTAAATATTATTTTAATTAGATGGATGGGCAAACTCTCTTTTCGGATACATCCATCAACAAGTAGTTACAGTGTGTAATGCTTAAAAGAGTGCTAAAATCAAGAACCTAGACATCCGAGCAACGAAACCCTAGAGGATTGTAGTAAACTGAGCGACGTGTTAAATGTTGCTTTCCGATTTTCAAACAATGTTTTCTCAAACTAAATTCACCCTTTTTTACGTTGTTAAGAATACATGAACTTGCAAAATCCTATTGATAAAATTTTCCACGATATTTTGCAATTAGACGACATTAACATTTTAACCCGAGAAAATATGTCGTTCGGTTCGGTCAATAGTGGTTGAGCGCAATTGCAATCAGGGGTATACCATCGTTAACAAAAGTTTGATGATGAAAATTGCTGTGGCCAAGAAAAGCTCTGTAAGTTTTTTACTAATTGGTAAAACTGATTAAAATGAAATGTAATCTTTATTTATCAAATTATTAATAAAATGGTTATACGCCCTCTATTTTGTAATATTCTGTTTAACTGCAAACTCAGTGTGCTAGCTCATCAGTAAAACATGAAACTCTACAGGTTAGGTCCCGAATTTCGCTATCTTTTAACATATAATCTGAGGTTGACTATCTCGAAATTCAAAGTAGTTCGAGTGCGCGGTTTTTTAGTGGTTAGATCAAATAAATCCCGAACTGTCAGATAAACACAAATGAGTCGGTCGTGCAAGACGGCGTATCTAAAGGCCGGTTGCAGAAAGCAACGTTAAGTCTGGTGTTAGCTAACGCGACGTCAAAGTGAAAAAAACGAATCAAATCTCAAATGCTTATGGTAACTAATACATTAGTAAACAAAATTTGATGCGATTTTGTTCACTTTGACGCGGCGTTAGCTAACACCAGACTTAACATTGCTTTCTGCAACCGGCCCTAAATGTATAAACTCGTGTAATTATGAACAACGCATCAGGTAAGTTGTTTGATATTTTCCCGCTTGGCAATTAAACTAGCTTTTGTTCTATGCTGACGTCAAGACCGTGCCTTGATTGTTCGAAGCGACGCTACTTCTGGCATTTGTTTTCGATGCTTCGGTTTTCGCTGGAACTGCAGAAATTACCCAAGCCATGCTAATTTTGAGAAAACCAAAGCAAATGGACGCTGGGAAATGCGCGGGCCGTCTTCAGAAAGGTTGGTTCTCGCTCTATGCTGTGAATACCGACGCTCACACATGAATTACAGGCACTTTCCCATCTGGAAACTTTGGGTCGTTCTGCGACGTAGAAGAGCGTAGGTGGTGCTAGTCAAATCTCCTGCTGAAGGCGGTTCTCTCGCTGCTGCTGATGATGGTGGCGGTTCTCTCGCTGCTGCTGATGATGGTGGCCCTCTTACAGGCTCTGCCGACGCCCTGTTGCACAATTGTCTGGCTCAGGATACTTTTCTTCACCGGGAACGGAGCTCGAACCTCCCAGTTGGTCGCTGCCGAAGTCCTCGGAATGGATCGGAGAATTTTATAATTTATTTGTGGTGTAAAGCCTGACAAACACTTCCACAGGAACACAAACACATGGGCAATAAAATGCGATAATTTTAAACTGTAAATATGCTCGTTTATTATTCAAACTCAGTTATTAAAGTGGAGCAACAGTTCTCACAAACGTCAAGTAATTTTATTTTATTTGTTCTCCCCCGTTATTAAACAAAATCTAATCTAGGTTGCGAAGTTACAAAGCTAACGGAAATAAGTTTTGATGAATTTTAGTACATAATAGAAATAAGTTTGATTACATAATTTTAAATTTTCAAATTTCTTACAAATTAAAATATTGTCTTTTTCTTATAATTATCATTGTCTTTCTGCGATGGCGCACACAATATTATTTTAATATTCACTGCTTTGCTGTATTCACTTTGTTTTTTAATAAATGCACTGGTTATCGAGTCCCGCACTTTCATGTCGTTCGCTACACTCTTTTGCCAATATTTAATAATTGCTCTTTTGCAAATTCGTTCTCTTCGGTTTCCAATCGGTTTACCTTTCTGTCGAGTTCACAATTTTTCACCATCTTATTCTTTGACTTAATAATCTTACGCTTTGTTCATATTGCACCCAACAAGCTATTTGTGTTCAATACATTTTCTGTGGTCTGGCTTTGCATGTGCACAAATCTTTTATATTAAATTATCTTAATTCACAAGCCAATTCGAAACTCTCTGAACATGTTTTACCTTAGCATGCCTTTCTTTACTAATTATTAGCTCTCGCATCTCTTTACTAATGCATTTACTGTATTAATATTAGTTCAACGTTGCAGTTACTTAAAATATCTCAACTCTGTGCTTATTTTATTTGTCAATTATTCGGCACTGCATTCAGAGCCAAGTCGTAGGGCTTAATACCACTTCAAAATATGAAGTTTTAATACGAGCGTAGTGATCATTGGACGTTTATGATGGCTTTCTTCTGGTTTTAGTTTTAGAAATATTTCTTTTCTCGGAGCTGCGATAAGAAATGTAAATTATTTCTTGTTATATTTTTATCAGATTAATGTGATGATTTATTCCTCACTTTTAAAGTTCCCTTATTTCTTTATTATTTTCTTCTCCAACTATTTGTGCAACTTAAAAGTAATGTAGCTGCAAATCTTTTAATCAGGCGAAATACAAAAAGAAGCATGTACCTATGTACTTATAATTAAATGTCAGGAAATAGATATCCTCTAATAGGGGAATACAAGTACGTATTGTTGGAGGCTTTCGCGGTTACTCGAATTATTCTTGTTAAAAAGAATTTCGGCTTAGACCGCGTAGTCTTTGCTCAGCATTTTCTGGCTTAATGTGCCTTGCGCCTTATGAACTCGAGCAAAGATCCACGCGATAGCCATGCTCGTTGGTGGTTCGTGTTGCTTTGAGTACCTTGAGAACGAGGATACTTAGGCAGATTGGCCTTGTTGCTCTTTGTGCACCCATATTGACTAACGTTTTGCAGGTTGCATCATCATAGTGGAAGTCGCGCAGGGCGGCTCTTCCATGATCATATTTATTTTTTGTCTTTCACTAATAACAAAATTAAGAGGAGGAAGAAGAAGACTTACAACAGCTTTCAAAATAACATCTGCTATGAAAAATCTAAAGTAAAAATTTACAATAATAATCAAAGGCACCTCGCAAAAATTGATCCACCAAAACGCTTAGAACGGAGAAAGTGGTAGGTATTAATATAGAGGCACAGGATAGTCACGTGAGAATGATTGATTTTTTAAAGTTTTTAAAATTTTGATTAGAGGCGAATTATTAAATATTTTAAAACGTATTGAAAGTTTTTCCTGTTAGAATTTTTCATCAGAATATAATTATTAAACTTGCAGATTTCGAGATATTGCTTAATTTCTGTTCATACTTACGGCTTATAATATCCCCGTAACCGTATTGCTAGAACTTTTTTTTAATTTAACAAATACAAGAGAAGAAAAAAGAGTGAGCGGGTAGCCGAGGGGTAAAGTGTTTGCGCTCGCAATCGGCAGGTAGGGAGTTCGAATCTCGCACCCGGACATTAGTTTTATATTACTCTCTCCGGTCATCATATCAAGCAACACCTTTGGTGGTTGTAACCCCCTGTGGAAGGGTATTTGTACATTAAATTTAACGGGTTAGGTTAGCCATCGATTCGGACCGATGCCGAAGAGGACTAAAGTAAATCTGCACTTAGTGTATTACTAACAAGCTCACAGCCTATAATAAGTGGAACAAGAAGAAAAAGAAAATGTGAAACAAGCAGAAGTAAGTACAGCTGGTTTCATTAAAAAAATCTAATTATCATTCATATCGATGTGCGATTTAATGGTTTTTCTGATATAAAGTTTCAATAATATGGAAAAATCTTATGGATTTTGTATACATTTTTTAGAATTCTCAGAATTAA
The DNA here is from genome assembly GCA_940337035.1 of Agriotes lineatus. Lineage (NCBI taxonomy): Eukaryota > Metazoa > Arthropoda > Insecta > Coleoptera > Elateridae > Agriotes > Agriotes lineatus. The sequence continues at coordinate 173,525 of CALNHX010002179.1, forward strand.
AAATGGGTGTTTATTCTCATATTATTACCCTGTAAAATACTTCAATGGTGCTTCGTTAACCCATCATTTGTCGGAATTATTACACTAATTCCCTTGCTGTTAGAGATTTATCAGCTTTCTTTACCATCTGTTCGCGAAGTATGGACTACAAAAAACTTAAGAAGGCGTAACAGTTTTATTTTATTATTGAGGCAATTATATTTCGATTGAGTACCGCAACTCTAATTACATTAGAAATATTTTAAATTACGTATCAATGTTTTTTTCTAGTAGGTTCTCCATCTTTATCGATAATCCCCAGCTTTGCTGTTGAATACGTCGTTGTACTTTGTTAAATATTCACTTGATACAATATTGCTTCTCGTGTTGTGAAGATAATAAATTTTATATTGCGAGTCCTGCAGCTGGGAAAGCGTTTATTCAATAACATTCTTTTTGTACCCATTCGAAACGACTGATAGCTTCTCTTTTATCCTATATTACCAGGGCAGTTTGCATTTTTCCGAAATAAAACGATAACAATAAAAATTCATACGATTCGTTCTAAATGCGCAAAATATAGACTGCCTAAGTGCTATTTCCAACACTCCATATCGAAAACGGAAAGTTATAGACAATACGTCGGTGGTAATTCAATTGCAAGTAATATACGTTCCTGGAGCGGAACCTCGATTTGCTTTTACAGTCTGTGGCTGGATCGGTTTAAAGCGAGTTCTCCAGTATTTCATTCCTCCTTAAAATTTCTTTTGCATTTTGCGACACTAATGTGCAGTAGGCACAGCTTCTGGTCCAGAACCGGGATTCTTCTGATTGATTTGTGCGGTTTGCGTGGGCTTTACATGCACCGAGCGGACGTGCCACACATTTTCTTATATGAATTGGTGGAAAGTGGACATTTTAAGGAGCAATCGAGCTTGTTAATTGCAGGACCGCCAACCCCTGGAATGCGGCGGCTCCAAAGAAATTTGCTTCGCGGTCGAGTTAATCTATTTCTGTAGCGTTCTGTGCATGGCGCAGTCGGGGGACAGTTTATGATCTTGATATTTTTGCTAGCCAGAAATGCGACAAAGTGTCCCAGAAATACGTGTGCTCCATTTTAAGTTACATGGGGATGCCCCGTAAGAAACCTCAGAAGTAAAAGGGAAGCGCTCGAGATAAATTCAGCGGAGACTTTTAGCTGAAAAAGTAATAAAACTCCCAAGTAGCCTCACTGTCAAGAGTAGTGCTCTTTGAAAAATGAAGACCCCGAAAATTAGATGGTCCATAGATTATGCCTTCTTTAAGGGCTCATCCCAAACACAACGTCGGGGTGATTTATTCACGGAAGAAGTTAAAAAAATGCGGTTTAAAGATATTACGAACTCCCTTTCTTTTATTGTACATAAGCCCGGTATAAAAAGTAACGAACTAACTTAAACAAACATTAAACTCTTAAGTACAGTGAGAAACCGTGTATAATCCACCTTATATTCCATCTCCCTTTAATAACAATAATCTATACCTATTCCGTGGGAACCAATAAAAACATTGTGTCTCTTCTGTCATTTAAATCTTTAATTTTCCCATTTTCTGTAATTATAGAAAATTTTATAAGGAGCATGGATGGAAAGAATTATCTCTATCTGGAAAATTCAGTTTTTTCTCACATATAATAGCAACAACATGGATTCTTTCCGGTTCGATCACTAACTGTCAATACCTTTTCTCTTCAAGGACTTCATCTAGTGGTATTAACGAGTCTATACATGTAGTTTATTTAGCTTATCCCACAAAGCTCAAACATTCTGTCATAAATGGCACACTTTCTTGCCAATCGAACTTCGAGCTACCTTGTCTCAGGCCATGTTCCTACATCGAATGAAGTGCCCGTACTTTACTTTATATAAAAATATGTCTGGTCTCAAAAGGCAGTAAACGGAGTTTCACAAGGTTCAGTTTTGGGTCCATTAACAGACATACAGAGTGATTTTTAAAAAACTGAATTGCGGCAGGCCCTGGATAGCCTGAATCAGTTGGCAGTATTGTCAGTCTATGTCAAACTCGAGATTTACAGGTTAAGTTTTGCGCCAGTGTGTGTCAACTGACAAACAAAACGTAACCTACTAACAGTTCTATCCTCGAATTGAACACGACTGACAATGCACTTCAGTACTGCCAACTGATTCAGGCTATCCAGGGCTTGCTGCAATTGAGTTTTTAAAAAATCATCTGTACATAATTATATGAAGGCCATCATTGCACTCTCACAGATAATTTTTATGTAATCATACATTGAAAAGTTACTCCTGCAACTAACCTTTGGTTCACGGCTGCTTATTGTGAATATTCTCAGCTATGCTGTTTTCAGGACTTTTTCCATCTGTCACTAGGGGAGCGCGTTGTCTCGAAGTAACGGGACCTATGTCGTTGGGTCAATCGCACATACTACATAGTACTTACACAGGGTGATCTTAAAAGGTGTGGACATAACTTTAGGGGTTACTTAATCATGCAATTTTGAGTAAGAAATAATAATATACCCGATATCCGATTTTCAAGGGTTAGTGAGATCTTGAGGCAAAACTAATTATTTGGAATACATCTAGTTCACAAGCGGCGAGAAATCGGATGAGATTTGGAATGTGGAATATTAATACACTAACTGGCAAAGAAATCGAAGTAGTCGATGAAATTGAAAAGTACAAGATGGGTATCCTAGGAATAGGCGAAATTAAGAAAAAAGGTGGAGGAGAAAAATGTCAGAAAAGCCTAACAGAAAAACTGAGCGCACTGGAATACTTCCAATCGTGTCTTCTATTTTGTAATCAAAATGGAAGACACAATTGGGATATAGACATTAAATTAAATTACATAAATTACTAGAATCCATCCTTAAATAAGCAGAAACGCTTTATATTGTCCAATACGAATTTTTATTTTGACAATTCAGACTTTCTTGCTTAACAGTGTGACAAATACCATTAGGAAACATTAGCATCTAACCGTGGTTTCAATTCGGGCCTGGACATGCAATACCTATGATTTTGATATGTTTGTTTTTTTGAAATAGCTTTTGATCCTAAGAGGTTTACGGTTACAACACGTCGCACATCCACTTTGACCGTCCAGTATACTATAATGCATGTTCGAATACCAAAGAAATAAAATAATCTCTAAAACCTTTTTGTGGAGTGACATAATTTATGTTCTTTTTTGGTTATTTCGCGATTCTAAAAGATTAAAAATATTAAATATCAAACGTTTCGTCAGTGTCAAGCAATTCATTGGAGGCTGGTCGTTTTTCAACCCCTGTGAAAAGCCAAGTTTCTTGTTCATTTTAATTTTAATTGTTATTCGTTGATAGCGAGGGCAGATTGTCTCTCGAAACGTTCGATATTTATTTTTTTTAATTTTTCATAGTTGTCATATACCCAAAAATAACATGAACCGAAGAAATAATACAAACGTGAAAACAAATTTACGAATCTAAAGTCAAGCAAGAGGAAGGACTAAATAATCAACAGTGAACAGAAACAAGAGAAAGAATACACGAAAACTAAAACGAAAAAAATTACATAACAAAAGAAGAAGTAGAGGAATCCATTAGAACAATAAGAAATGGGAAAGCAGCTGGAGAAGACAATATGGCGCCAGTGTTAGTTACATGGCTGTCGGGAATTTTTAAACAAGCATGGAACACAGAACATACCACATGAATGGGAGTACAATTATATCCATGTACAAAAAGGGAGAAACAACAAATTGTGAAAACTCTCGGGCAAGTGAGTGTCACCTCAAAAACGTACACCAAAACTGTATGAAATAAGGTGAAGAGGAATAGTGAAGGCACAGTAGAAGAAGAGCAGGCAGCTTTCACACCCAAAAACAGATCCAAAACCACAGAGTTATATACACTGAGAACGCTAAACGGATCACCCGATGGAGAATAGTAAGCGTTTACACCTAACTTTCTTGGACCTTAACCGCAGCCTTCGATATAGTTCCCAAACAATAGAAGTATCGCCAACAATACTAAGAATAATTATGAGTATATAGAGAGAAGTGTAAGGCGCTCTAAGACTAAATGGAGAAAAATCAGACTTCTAAAATGGAAAAGGGCATGAAACAGGGGGACAATCTTGGCCTTCTTCTTTAAGTACCGTCTCCGTTACGGAGGTTGGTTATCATAATGGCTATTCGGATTTTAGATGCAGCTGCTCTGAATAATTGACTGGAACTGCAGTCAAACCATTCTCTCAGATTGCGCAGCCAAGATATTCTTCTTCTGCCAACACTTCTCCTACCAGCAATCTTTCCCTGTATTACAAGTTGTAGTATGCTGTATCTTTCTCCACGTATTATGTGGCCCAGATATTGAAGCTTCCTCTCCTTGACACTATTTAATATTTCTTTCTCTTTTCCCATTCTTCGTAATACTTCGACGTTAGTGATTCTGTCCATCCAAGATATTTTCAAAATTCTTCTATAAATCCACATTTCGAAAGAGTCAAGTTTATCCATTGCGGTCTGGTTTAACGTCCAAGCTTCCACTCCATATAAAAGAACACTGAATATATAACATCTCACCAGTCGTATTTTCAGTGACAGGGACAGATCTTTACTGCAAAAGACTCTTTTCATTTTACTGAAGCTACTTCGTGCTTTTTCAATTCTAGATCTTATTTCCGCTGTGTAGTCGTTACTTTCTGTTATTAAACTTCCTAAATAAGTGTATTTTGTAACTCTTTCGATCTGTTCGCCTTTAATTCTTAAGATGGCCACTCCCGTTTTTTATTTTTATGGATCAGCTAAAAGAAAAATAGAAACAAAGACGAACCATCAAGATAGGATATCGTAATTTATCACCGGTTAAAAACTGTCGACCTAGTATATGCAAATATTATAGTGCTCACCTTTTTGACCAAAGCTAAAAAGAAAAGGAAAATCAAGGTTTGGACAAGCAGCTTCGAAGAAAAACGAATCATATACATGTAGGGAAAATTAAAATTGTTAATGTAACTAGAACAGACGAAGATAGAGACGAGATAGAAGAAATGGAAAAACTATATAAGTGGTAAACAGCTATGAGTACTTAGGTATCGTCTTCACAAAAATTGTAGAGTAGGAAGAGAAGTACAAAATAACAGACTGACGTAAAACCTAACCTGCTAACCTCGAATGTGACATAGACTTACAGTGCCACCAACATACTATTCTTTTTTAATGAACATAATTGTAGAATACAAAAGCTAGTAACGTCTACTATCAAATTAATAATACTATAATACGTTATAAGGAACTGGAAAATAACACCAAAATAAGAATTAACAAAACCACATATGTATCAATATTAACATGACGCCGAAACGTGGGTTACATACAAATATAAATTCAAAATGACGTCAGCGGAGATGAAAAACTTAGAAAGGTTCCAGGAAGATGAATTAGACTTCGTGCCACTAGTAAACGAGATAGAGAAGAAACAGTTAAGCTGGTATTTTCATTTAAAAGGAATGAATGGGGAAAAGTGAAGGTAAGAGTGACAAAAGTGGGAATAATAGCAAAAGTAAAGAAAGGCAAACCTAGGATAGTATGGAAGCTTGCATGAAAGATGTAACACAAAAACGAGGAAGAACAATACAGAAGCAAACAACTTGCCCGGAAGCAGAGAAGTTATGAAAAATGGATAGCGCACTCCAGTTCAGACTCTGCGCTGTAGTGGCACAAAAAGGAAATGATAGAGAAAGAAATATTTAAAAGTTACAATTCTGTGCTAGATGCTGTGGTGTATTTTGTTACAATTAATTTGTGGGAAAAATAGTATGGTAGGTTCCATACCGCAGTACTGAAGTCAATAACGTAATTTTAAATGCGCCCACAGTTTTACGTAGCAGCTTATACCGACCTCCATGGTCTCCACTCTCATACACATAATCAAGGCTGCTTGCTGTTTCTTGATTCTGCTGTTTCTCGGTCGTAATATATGGAATTGGATAGTACTAGGAGAAATAGCGCTGTTGGGATAATAAGGTAGAAAGGAATGATATAGGTCAGATGCCCCGGATAGTCGCCTTTTAGAGGCAAGGGGTTCCTGGGCTTATTCTTCCGCCGAATCTTGGGATGCAATTTACAAATGTTCTCGTTGCATTTATGTAAACGTCCCATCTTCATCATTCCATTTTTGGACAAACGCCATCCGTAACTGAAATTGCTCTTTCCGTCCATTGCTTGTCTGTTCTCTATACTACATCATTCCTCCACTTGGCGCAAGATCTACCACGAGATCTTCTTTACTGTCTGTCCATTGCCGTATTAACTTTGCAATACGTTTTGCTACGACTTCTATCTTGGTTCTGTTCTCTTTAGTTCAGTCAGCTGACCTTCTGTCCTGCATTCTCATAGCATAGAGCTTTCCATATGCCTTTGTCTTATTCGAAGTTATTCTATGTTAGTTTCCGTGAGACTTTCAAGTTTATGATTTGTAGGTAATTGTTGAAAGAATACATTGATTAAACACTCGTTTTTAAGTACTGAGGGAGTCATCCCTCTGACGTTTAGGGGACTTCAGTTTTGTTAGATTTTGCCCTAAATATATGTATTCGGTCACCACTTCTATTATCATTTGACAGTTGGATCGACACTGCTTCATTCCGATTCGACATAATCTTTGTCTTGCTGACATTCATTTTGGGGTTCACTTTAATGCGCGGTTGTTTAAATGTGCGATAAGATTTTCTAGCTCATATCAGTGCAGTGTTTTGAAGACATCTAACAGATGCGTAAATCATTTCAGAGAGATGGTTTTCATGTAATTTAATGTGGTTGATTTACGTGCTTTATTTTGTTTTTAATTTATTATAGTTTTAGGTTCCATAAGTTGTGTAACTTCAACGCTTACTTAAGTATTAATGTAACATAATAATCGTATAAGTATATTTCTTGGAGCTTTAACGATGCACTTATGTGAGTTGAACACATATCCCAGTAGAGGCAAGAATGATAAATATCGCTTGGTATTCTACGAGCGATAATGTTGATTGTAATGTTCTTAGGTCCCTTATGTCTGTATTCCTGCAGATGTGCAGCAAATACTTCGGATTTAAGCTCAGATTAAATCAGAGGGAATCCTTCGAAGCTGGGAGACTTCAGAAGCGATATTTGCGATCGCTGGTAGGCCCGAAACATACTTGTAAGACAGGAAACTGAGAACTCTTTATTTCCGTTTCTTCCTGTGCCAGTCTTAGCACGAAGGGTTGCATTAGATGAAACTCTTCGAGCGTCGAAGAGATAAACGAGCGGCTCGAATGTTTGGATCCTAGTAGGTATTTTAACGATTAGATAATCTTTCTTGTTCGACAGAACGGTCTTGCGAATGAGGATTCAACCGAGTGTTATGAAGAATAATGATAAAGCCGTTGTTTTCGAGGCGTATAGTTTCCTGTCGTCTTTCAACCATATCCAATTAATTGGTTCTTTAGTTGTGGGGCTGTTTTTTTTTCTTGTTGCATTTAATGTAAGTAATGTAGTTGAACTAGGTTTCTGATAAGCATAACTACCATAATTTGTTAGTTTACGCAATTGGATATAATTGCACACACACGATTTTCCATTAAATCATAATCGCAACTACTTTTTAGTAAATGTTTTTAGTTGTAAACGTACCAAGCACATCAGTATTTACATACAATGTGTTTTATTTATAGAAGAAAATATAACTTCAATAATAGAATCAACGGTTATGATTAAAATTGCAAGTAAAACATTTATACTACTAACTACTGGCATTTGAACTGACAAATAGAATATGAAATTGTTTCATTCTCAAAACGAGAAATTGCGCGATTTGTTTTATGTAAATTTTTAACAGCAATCAAATATTTCTAAGTATTGGAGCATTGGATTACAGTTTTATCACTAAAACAAATCGCTGTAATTTTGCTTTAATTACAGAATTTCCAATTTGTCAAGAAGCGCAATCATGCAGGAATTATTTTGAAATTTTGTGGACACACCCGCATTTTCATAATTCTTTTTTTGTGTGGACCTGTCACTATCTGCCGATCAACTTGAAACGTTCTATTAATTTAGATCTGTAGTAGTTATTTACCTAACAGCTGCAGAAAATCGTACTTTACTGAACCGGCAGGTAAGTTCTTGTACGATCCGCTATAGTCCGGCAGCGGAACCGTGTTATTTCCCTGGAGTGAAAATTTTCGTATTAAGTTTTTTTTAACGGATTCTCGTAGATTATATGTCTAAAAAAAGACTCGAAACGTAATTAAACCATAATGTGTAATATATCATTGAATTCAGAATAAAAAAGGTTTCACAAATTTTGCATCGGAAAATCAGGACCGTATTTAAAAAAATGAAGTTGATGATGATTTCTGGAAGACGAAACGTCGGATAAAAAATTTGATAATGTAATCATTTTCACTAGAAGTTGCTATAAAAATGATTAATCAGTTAATATTAAAGCGGGAAAAAATAAAATAGAAAATCAAAAAAATCAGTTTTATTGAGATAATTCAAAAACGAAAAATCATATTAAAGATTTCCAGGCGTCATTTTATTAGTCCTTTAATTGCGCAACTACCTTCCCATTTAACCAACTTTGTATCTCAAACAATTAACGAGATCCCCATACTGGCCCTCCTTATCTTGGACACACTGTATATTTAATACTAACTTTTTAATAATCTTACATTTCATGTAGTTTACCATAATTTTGGTTTTCTAAAGAAGTGTGCAAACAAAACGTTCATTATTAATATCTGATTAGCAAACCTGGATATAGGCAACAAAAGCAGGTTAATATTTAACGTAACGTTAGCAAGTTTTCAATGTAAGTAAATTATTTTTGTGTTGGTTCTGTATAATATGTTTTTTGTGTAAACTATCTCGTAAAGATTTGTGTATTATTATTAAGCACCAACATTTCACAAATGTTGATACGTGATTTTTTCCGAGAAGATCAATAAGAGGAGTTTGGAAGGAAATTAATTAATTGCATTGAAATATTTCTTCATTTCTATCCCTTTCATGGATGGAATATGTTGGTTTTTCTAAATTTCGTGAAAGTTTAATTATTTATTGAAAGCCGTCCACAAAGACGCTTTTGTAGCTGTACTTCTGTTCTGCCTTTCGGTCAGTAGTTTATTATAATGGGAATTGTTTGCATGCGGAGCGCAATTAATGCCACGCTGGGGAATCGCTGTTTGATGTTGTACGAATGTAATTTGTATTGACAATTATCGACACCGCGTTTTGGTCGGTTAGGCGCTTTGATCCAATAGCGCGTCGAACTTTAATCCTCATATACCGGATTGTTATTGTTATATGTAGTACCAGTGGGGTCTTCACTGACTCGTATTCCAGTTATTAATATTAACTTTTTTACAAAAAAAAAGAATTACTTCTGGAAAAATGAACAACTCCCAACAGTTTCAACGTACAAAAAAGGTAAGATTGCATATTTCGATCTCTCCGGACTTATAATTTTTTATGCATTAAATGCTAGCAAAGTATTATTAGATAATAATAATAAAATACGCAAAAGCTCTTAGTTTATACATGTATACTACCCAGTGGTATTAAATTTTTCTGATGAATCAATTTAGAAATATGTAGGAGAAGACTTCAACCTGGTACTATGACGGTTACATTCGTTCTTACGAAGGCTGGTTGCCCGTTAAAACGTAAGTCTATGAAAAGGGTCTGACCTATTCTAGTAATTAGTAGAGACTGTTTTTGATTAAAGCGTTGCTCACAAGAGCACTGTGTTTTGAACGGCGCATAGTTTTGCTGTGTGGAAGTGGAACGCTGCAATTTAAACTTTGCCGGTCTAGCGAGACATTTTGCGGTAGCTTTATTCTAAACTTATGCACATTAACGTTCTGTGCTATACCGACAATAATCACTTTAGCTAAAGTGGCGTGTAACGAATAAATAATTTATGGCCGCCTAAAATCCCTCCGTCGTAAACTTATATTTACGCGCTAAATTTCATCTGCTGTCGATCCGGATGAGGTAATTGGCGCCCGCAGAAAAACTTTGTAAAACTCGAAATTGATTTTATTTTTCAATAAAAGTATGGTGATTTGAACGCGGCGATGCCGCCGGGGACAAAATGGCACTCGGGGGGCCGCACCTTTGCTTCCGCCCGAACTGGGGATCAGCTCGAGTGTTTTTCATCCAAATATCTTCCTACCTGACCCGAATACTTACTGTATTTGATGTATGTATAGCGAATGTACGAAAATATTCGGTAGATCTATTTGACGGTTTACTTTTGCGTCGTGCATAACAATACAGGAATATCGATGGGCCCCATTCGCCAGCTATTTACATTTCACGAGATCTGATGCGCTTTTCGGCAGGGAATTTTATTTTCAACTCCCCGAATATAATCGAGAATGTGTCACCTGGAAACGTAAAATTTTACGATAAGCTCTGATATGGGCAATAGTCTAAACTAGGGATGTCGGCGGGTACCCGGGTACCCGGGCCGACCCGTGTAATAGTCAACCCGGGTATATTTTCAGGACCCGGGTACCCGTATTTATGGAATTTCCAGAAAATCAGCCTTTTTCGGAGATGATAAAACTTAAAAACAATAGGAATAAGCGCTAGAAAATCACCATGCAGTAATAACAAAAATCACCCCATCCCATAAGTACCACATAATGTTGTTTCTTATTTCATATAAGGCAATAAATCCGCTTCAGGAAAATATTCAACCCGTCAATAGTACAATTAAATCACGTCAGTATGGGATCAAGTAACGTTAAGATCCTCTGTTTGATGTTGATGCTACTACTACCAATTTCGGATAAACAGTCACGTATTTGAATTTGATAGCACTTGGAAGTGTAAAAATATTTAAGAGTAGTTTGAATTGGTGAGTAGGTACTATTTCAATTTAATTCACTCGTGGCGTAAAGGCAAACATTTGTAGCCACCTCAGATGTTTAGATGTACGCCAATATTTTTGTTATATATTTCGGGTACCCGAGGGTACCCGGGTATTGTTTCCGGGTACCCGGGTTTGATTTTAGACCGGGTACGACATCCCTAGTCTAAACTTTTGTAGTGCGAAATGAAATTCTTATGGAAAAGAGCAGACATCTTCAGAAAATTTTGAGTGGGTGTTACAACTCTCAAAATTAAATTATAATTTTATCTTAAAGCTTTACCTTGAGTGTACAAATTCAAGACTGAGCACCAAATAATTATAAAAATTAATTTACACAAACGTTCTGGATTTCATGAAAAAACTATTAGGCCAGTCGATAAGTCGTTTAAAATGGCTGTTAGCGGGAGCAATTCCGGACAATCTGGAATTAATTCTAATGTTTGATTTCGTGTTAAGAAATGTCTCTTAAAATTGCACCCCATAGAAAACTCGGATTTCGCCGCCATCTTGAAAAAAAGGGCAATAAATTTTATTTAATTTTTTTCATTATTTGTAAATATCTCGGTTAGTATCAACTTTAGAGTGAAATATATCGTTATCAAAACTGAAGGAGAGTAAATTATCTACAAGAAATGTTCTATGCCTATTTCGAGGTTATAGGCATCGAAAGCTGGATATTCTAAGGAGATTTGCTAATTTTTTTATTGCAAGCATTCCTGAAAACATGCATATGCTTTTATAGATTGTCAATGTATTTTTTATGGAAATTAAGACCAGTACAAGTACCTCTGGTGAAATTAGAAAAAAACCATCTAGAAGATCTGAGAAACAGTTAGAAGATTACTTTCAATACGAACTAGCTCCTTAGCGACTTTCACTCTTCGATGAGATAGGAATGCATAAAACTAAAAAATCAGCCCTCTACGATGCGTTTGTACCCATTGAAAACCAACTAAACTCTGAAAATACTCTTCATGTGATAGACGGGGGATTTCTACTCCAAAAAATTGTCTGGCATCAACAAGAATCTTATTGTGCGATTTTGGATAAATACACCGCCCCGTTTATGTAACAAGACATTACTCAACTAATGCAGTAATAGTTTTCGATGGATACCCGGAGGATGCTGCAGAAAAAAGCACCAAGGCTACTGAGCGACTTCGCCGATTGAAGATTGGTTCATCAGCGGAAATACATTTTGATGAATAAATGATAGCAACTGTATCCCAGGGGAATTTTTTGTCAAATGAGAGGAATAAATGTCGAATGATCTCGATGACGTGTAAACGAATAACGAACGAAGGTTTTAGAGTCAAGCAGGCTGCCGAAGATTCTGATACCTTAATTGTCAACACTGCAATTGAAGATCAAATCACTACAAATCGGTAATTATAATAGGGGAAGGCACTGATTTATTTGTAATTCTTACCGCGTTGAATCAGCCTCGCTCTAACATTTATTTTCTGAAGCCAGGCAATAGAAAGACTCGGTGCCGGATTATGCACCCTATAATATAAATTTGGATGCTTCGATTAGGGACAATATTTTATTTCTACACGCATTTAGTGGCTGTGATACTGTTTCCGCATTATACATGCAGTGGAAAATGAAGTTCGTTAAACTTCTACAGAAAGAGAAAGACTTCTGGAAGGCTGATCAAATTTTCAAATACCCAAACTCGTCCCCAGAGGGAATAGATAAAGTGGGCGAACAATTTATTCTTCTTATGTATGGATCAAAACACTGTGAATCATTGAACAAATATAGATACCACTGTTTCGTACAATCTATTAACAAAAGTTTACCAAATCTAGCATAATTACCACTAACCAAAGACGCAGCTCGCTTGCATTCGTTCCGTACTACTACGCACCAAAGGTTGTAATGTAGCTCTAGCTATTGCAAAGCAGGTTTGCATTGCTCAGTAATGTGTGGATTCTGCCAGGGCAAATCTTGTTTAAATACTGTGGACGTTGTCGAATTAGACGACGAAGACGACGACGTGGACTTGCATATCGATATAGAACAATCAATAGAACATTCCGTAGATTATGAACCAAATCCGGAATATGAGACAGATGTTGAAGGTTAGGGTGATATTGAGAATTATTTTGGACTACCACCAACATCAAAATAGCAACTTCAAAAGAAACTTGAAGTTAGCAAACTTTGCATAGTGGATTGGGCCTATTGGAGATAAACGCGCTGAGTAGCCTACTCTACATCTAGGTGGTAAGGAAGCGAGTACAAAGTAAGCGATATAATTTGTTTACATGAGTAATATAAATCGCATATAGTACGAAAAAAGTATGTTTGTAGCATCGAACGTCAATAATAATAAAAAAAGCAAATACTCGAAAAAATATATTTCGAGGCCTATGAATTCGAAACAAGGGAATGTAGATTATTTCCTTCATATCCATAATAATGCGTAATCACTATAGTTTCTGTCAGTTTAATAATGACAAAAATTCAAACGTCAAAATTTAACCGTGGTTAAATATGTGTCAAAATTTAATCGCTTGTGCATAATTTTGACTTGATTATTAAAGGTGCTTCACCAACTGAATTTTATCTATTTATTCAGGAAATAATCACTCCGAACATCCCGCGTGCATGTAAACTAGCCTGAATAAATTTTGACGATTTTCTGTCAGAATGTTTTGCTCTGAAGAAATATATCTCGTAAATTTTCCGCCCCAAAATCCCAATTCTTGTTGAGCGGCAAATTTACTTAACATATTTCTTAGCAAAACATTCTGACAGAAAACGTCAAAATTTAATCGGCTATTTTAATGCACTTGGGATATTACTGTTGAGAATTTACTCTTCTTTAATTTTGATAACTACGTATTTTGCTCAAAAATTGATACTAATCGAGATATTCATGAATACGTAAGTATTAGAAAAAATATAAAAAATTTGACCTTTTTTAAGCATGGCGGTTAAATCCGGGCCTGTCAAGGGGTGCAAAATTAATATATAGTTTCTGAGTCCCAACAAAACAGATTAAAATTTATTCCAGCTTGTCCGGAATTGCTCCCGCTATTAATGTACTTGTCGACTGGCCTACATAGGTATCGTAATTTAAAATTTTATTTCCTGAATAAAATGTTATCGATAGATATATAGTCTGTTTTTTTGCTTTATGATTCAGAGCAGGCTTTGCATGTGCATTTTTGTAACAGTGTAGATAGTTGGTTATAAAGAAAAAAACACTAGTTATGTCAAAAACTATTACAACTGTCAATGTGTTAACTTATAAGCAATATAATACTTAATAAGAGCTAAAGTTACTGAACCATTGACATTAAATAAGGTATTGCTTTATTTTAAGTACGTTTATTTAAACATGATTATTATCTAACTGTACAGAAACGTCATAAAATTTCTAGACATCGATCTTATATGTACTGATGTAAAAATATAATATTAAAAATTTGCTGCTGATTTTTGTTGCAGTTCTGTGTTGTAGAAGTTATTACTTATGCTAAACATATAACAAGCATTTCAAAATAAAGAGATACCGTAATGCCTAATTTTTAAGGTTTTTAATTTTTTTTGCAATACCGTTTCGCATGTGAAACAAACATATATATAATTTTAAGGATTATTTTATCTATTCCGACATTTTAAACTATATTAAATGTGTTTAAATACTTTTTTAATTTTCGAAAATTTGGCAAAGGTCCCCTTATTTTGGTGTTACTTTGCCAACGTGAATAACTCCTATGCTAATGGTTTCTTTTAATCACGTCCTTGATTTCATTTACTTTTATAGCTTTTATTGGTAGTGACATTTGATAGGGATGTTCTAGTACCGAGATGATGCTCTCTTCTTGCGTTTGTGTTATTTCAGAAGGAAAAGGTCGGAAGACTTCAGCCAGATGTTCAGCAAACACCTGAGCTTTCTGTTTGTCGGTTCTAGCCCATGTGCCATTACTCGTCATTATGGGTGGAATATGTTCGCGACTCTTCTTGATTTTTGCTGTGGCCTTCCACAGCGAATAATCAGTGGCCTCTGTGGGTGTTAGACCTTCGAGATAGTTGTGGATGGCTTTGTTCTTCTCATCAGAGAGTAGCTTCTTGAGATCTTTAATACCATGATTAAATTTGGCTTTGTCTTGAGGAGCTTTAGTAATCATCCAGATTTTCCTTAATTTCCGTTTTTCCAACAGGGCTTCTCTAACTTCATTTGAGCAGTCGCGCATGTTATGTATAGCATTTGGCTGGGGGGTTGCTTCCCAGGCTGCATGTTGAATAGCCATGGTAAGGTGCAAACCTTAGTAGTGCAACATAAGAATGCAACAGAGTTATTAGCAAATAGTTTACCTTTATATTACGTCGATTTGAGTAATAAACAATTCCTTTTCACAACAAAACTTAGTTATTATACTATCGAACTACAACTTGCCGCAATTTTATAGATTCAGTACTGCAAACTTAGAAGCTACATTTTTGTTTATAAAATTGCCCACCAATGGCAAAGTAACGCGCTTTGGCAAAGAAACCCCATTCTACGGTAATACAAAATACTCTGGTAGAACCGTTTTCAGAGATATAATGTACTATAATTTAGATGGATGCACTTCAGGATAATCATTCAGAATCTGATCCAGAAGAAGAATACAACTCGTCTTCCGATTCTGTATCAGATTCTCCCAACCTAATAATAACAGGAGGTATATCATCCACACCAATTTTGCCCATGTCCTTCGCCCAGTCGTTTTGTATTAGTAGTTCACAGTGCTCAATGTTTTTTTCCCATATGTTTGCTGTACACAATGATAGAGATTTAAGCCATAAATTAGCAACCCTGTCTTTTGACGGAGGCTGAGAATTTATGTGCTTATTATAATAGTTCTTACATAAACTCCATGCCAATTCAATTGGATTGTATTGACAGTGGTATGGAGGTAATCTAAGAACTTCATGTCCATGTCGTTTTAAAATATTGTCAATTAAGTATTGCTTTTTGTCATTACGTAAAGGTAAAATTAAATTCCATAATTGTCGCTTTGTTAATTTTTCGTCAAATTGTACGTCACGTTTAGTTAACCATTCCTGCATTTGTCGTTTATTGGACGAGAAATTGGGTGGTTTATCGATAAGAACCGAATGATATGGTGCATTATCCATAATTACCACACATTTTTCATTCAACTTGGACAAAGCAGGGATTAATTGTTTTTCAACCCACTGCTTAAAAATGTCACCATTCATACACTTATGATAGTCCCTGT